>JXCR01130642.1:48675-102122 GCA_002079205.1 Phalaenopsis hybrid cultivar
TAATTGGATCTCGGTTGTTCTTAACAGCGATGGCTATTCATTCAAGTCTTCGGGTAGCACCACCAGGTTTTCAACAAGGTGGAAATTCTCGTATTCCGTATGTACATGTTCCTGCGGCTCGGATGAGTATAGTAGTTTATATTGCAACGACTATAAACAGTTTCTTGTTCCCATTAACAAAACATCCCCTTTTTCTTCGCTCTTCCGGAACCGATACAGAAATTGGTGTTTTTTCTACTTTGTTGACCTTAGTTACTGGGGGTTTTTGGGGAAGGCCTATGTGGGGTACCTTTCGGGTGTGGGATGCTCGTTTCACTTTGATAGAGTTTTTTTACAAATCTGTTTGGGTAAATTTTTTTCCTCTTTTTGGGTGAGTATTTATTTGCTATTATAATAAATTTAAGAATGTAAATATTGCCCTGAAAGGTTGGAGTTGGTGGTATCGTAATATTCTTTCTAATTATATTTTTGATTGAAGGAATAAGCAACAAATTAACTTTTTATTATTTAGAGATTGATCATTTGAATAAGGAGTTATTTGCTCAAGCTAATGCTATTCGAAATGATCTTCAGGATGATCCTTTAAGGATGCTCGGAATATTGTTGGTTTTGAATGTATTATTGCTATTAAGTATTTCTTTCATACTTCTAGACTTCCTCATATAATCAAGCACTCTACTATTACCTTAATTTTTAAAAAGTATGGAACTCAAACATTTAATGATTTTCAGCCTATCTCTTTGTAATATTTTTTACAATATTATGGCTAAGCTATTAGTTGATAGAGTTAAGATTATTTTTGTCAATATTATTAATCTAGCTCAATTTGTTTTTATTAAAAATCATGAAATTGATGCTAATGTTATTTTAGCCTATGAGCTTTTATATGGCTTCAATTCCAATAGTTCTCCTAAGAAGTTATTCTAAAATTAGTTTGATGAAAGCATTTGATAGTATTAATTGAGATTTTCTTTATAATATAATACTTAGTATGGATTTTCTAGTTTTTTTTTTTGTTAAATGGGTTCAAGCTCGTATTTTTAATGTTTATTTCTTTGTTATCATTAATGGTGAATTATATGGCTACTTATCTTTTACTTTTGGTTTGTAGTAGGGTTTCCCTCTTTCACCTTATTTATTCATTTTTGTGATGGATGCTCTCCTCTCTATGTTAGAAGCTCTTAGCATAAATATGCATCATTAGATCCCTTATGTTTCTCATCTAATTTATGTGGNAAAAAATAAAATTCTAAAAAAATTTAAATAAAGAAGAGTCATTCAACCAAGAATCAAAAAACTAAATAAGATTACTGTTATGAATAACGTAGAATAAAAAAAATCATTTCATAATGTTAGCCACTTTAGTAAGATCATTATAAAAGGAATATATATAGGAATGAGATTCAACCCATATAGAACCATTATGAATAGTGCACCAATTAGTAAGTATATAATTAGAATTAAAAAATCTCCAATTAAGTTTGGCTCTACACTTGAATTTCAGATTATCAATAGGGGATACCAAAATCCCCATAAACATTACGTAAAGTAATACTTCTCCTGGAAATGTTACTCTTTTTCTTATCATACTATTATGAAAAAGAAAATAACTAATTAAAGAAGAGATCGTGTTCCTCAACTTTTTAGGCAAGGAAGTACATCTAAACCATTAACACATATAACTCCAAACAATGTATTATTTAATAAGCCGAAATCTTCCCACATAAGAGAAAATCTTTTGCTTCTAACCAACTAACTGGCTATGAAGTTTATCAATGAGAATACGATATCAATAATATTAATTGTAGAATGCTTAATAGTAAAGCCATGATAATTCTAAGGTAAAGGCTTGAGAACAATAACTTTTTTTTGCAAATTAGGCTCCACAGACTTAGAAAAACAAATAAAAGTTTTGGAAAGATTGAAAATTAAGTTAGAAATTTGATTATTTAAGACATTAATAATACTTTGCATACGTAAAATCAACTTTACCAAATATCAAATGTTCATCCACATAAATTAGATGAGAAACATAAGGGATCTAATGATGCATATTTATGCTAAGAGCTTCTAACACAGAGAAGAGAGCATCCATCACAAAAATAAATAAATAAGGTGAAAGAGGGCAACCCTACTACAAACCAAAAGTAAAAGATAAGTAGCCATATAATTCACCATTAATGATAACAAATAAATAAACATTAAAAATACAACTTGAACCCATTTAACAAAAAAAAAATAGAAAATCCATACTAAGTATTATATTATAAAGAAAATCTCAATTAATACTATCAAATGCTTTCATCAAACTAATTTTAGAATAACTTCTTAGGAGAACTATTGGAATTGAAGCCATATAAAAGCTCATAGGCTAAAATAACATTATCATCAATTTCATGATTTTTAATAAAAACAAATTGAGCTAGATTAATAATACTGACATGAATAATCTTAACTCTGTCAACTAATAGCTTAGCAATAATATTGTAAAAAAATATTACAAAGATATATGTTGAAAATCATTAAATGTTTGAGTTCCATACTTTTTAAAAAATAATGTAATAGTAGAGTGCTTGATTATATGAGGAAGACTAGAAGTATGAAAGAAATACTTAATAGCAATAATACATTCAAAACCAACAATATTCCAAGCATCCTTAAAGGATCATCACGAAGATCATTTCGAATAAAATTAGCTTGAGCAAATAACTCCATATTCAAATGATCAATCTCTAAATAATAAAAAAGAATTGTAAAAAAACTCTATCAATAAGATATCTTAAAGAATTATTCAACTCATTATTATACCAACAATAAACAACATAGATTCAATAAGATTAGAAGAAAATATATTACTAATAAAATCAATCAACTTAATAGGAATTTACTATAATAAATAATATCATTTCATAAATCTTCCCTAATATTATCATAATATTAACATCACGTGCATAAATCCCTTATGCCCAAGATCCGCACGTCCACCCGAACCAAAAAGGAAATGATACCAGAGAAAGGCCAGATTTTTCCCACAGCTTCAAAAGGCAAAGAAATCTCCTTTATCCACTCGTACCATCGAGATCTACCTCACCAATGCCGCAACTTCTCGTCCGCCGCCGGTGATCGATCTCCGCAGCTTCCTGAAATGATTAACGGTGCGCAAGTCGCCGCCTTTTCAGATTCCGACAACTGCAGCAGCACCTCCTTACCCGAGATCATTGATTCCTCCCCGCCGGACGTCGAAGCCCTCCGCCGCCTCTCTGACAACCTCGGCTCCCTCTTCCAATCTCCCGAGTTTGATTTCTGCGCCGACGCTCGCATTGTCGTCGGTCTCACCGAGTTCGGCGTTCACCGCTGCGTGCTCTCAGCTCGCAGCCCCTTGTTCTGCGATTTCTTCGCGAAGAAGGGGAGCAGGAGGATCGAGCTCAAGGAGTTGCTGGGAGATTTCCAGGTGGGCGGCGATGCGTTTGCGTTTGTTCTTGCTTATATCTATTGTGGCAGAGTGGCTGCGTTGCCGAAGGACGTGTGTATGTGTGCGGATGAGGATTGCTCTCATGTTGGATGCCGCCCACTGGTTGATTTTATGGTTGAGGTGCTCTACGCGTCTTTCATCTTCCAGATATCTGAACTCGTTAGTCTCTTCAATGTAAGATTCGGTTGTTTCCCATTAATTGGATTTTTTTTCAAAATTAGGTTTACGTTTTGAAAATTTGCCTTTTACCAGATTCGGCAAATTGTGCAGATTGGATTAGTATATTGCTTGAATTTGCTGCAGTTCTGGTTCTTCTCAAAACAGATGCTTGGTTTGAATTTTATGATTATTAAAGGTTTGATAACCATTTGCAGGCAACTTCAATCCTGCTTTCTTTTTTATGATGGGTTTAGATGATTTGGTGTTTGTGCATACCTATGTTTAGTACATCATAGATTTAATTTTCTATAATCATGTACATAGATTAAATTCAATCATATGAAAAAAAAAAAACCACTTTTTGATTCATGGAATGGATGTTTAATCAGTTTCATTTTTTTTGTTTTGTTTGCAGAGGCATCTTCTTGATATTCTTGACAAGGTAGCAATCGATGGTGTACCAGTCATTCTTTCTGTTGCGCATTTGTGTCGTAGTTTATGTGAAAAATTGCTTATTAAGTGCGTTGAAATTGTAGTCATGTCGGACTTAGATGTTGTAACTCTAGAGAAGGCCTTGCCCTCTGAAATCCTCAACCAAGTAGAGGAAGCACGCGCAGCTCTGGGTCTGCAACGTCTCCTCTGTTCTCCTTATCCTGACAAGCATGTGAAGAGAATTCATGGAGCTCTGGATTCTGATGATGTCGAGTTAGTGCGCCTGCTGTTAAAAGAGGGACAGACTTCTCTAGATGATGCGTGTGCGTTGCATTACGCTGTGGCTCATTGCGATTCGAAAATTACGGCTGAGCTTCTGGATCTCGGGCTTGCGGATATCAACCACAGGAACCAGAGGGGATATACTGTGCTGCATGTTGCTGCTATGCGGAGAGAACCGAAATTGATAGTTTCTCTTCTAACTAAAGGAGCAAGGCCAGCTGATCTTACAGTAGATGGAAGAAAAGCGGTTCAGATTTCTAGGAGGCTGACGAAGTATGTGGATTACTGTAGGGCGACAGAAGAAGGGAAGCCTTCTCCGAAGGAGAGGTTGTGCATTGAGATATTGGAGCAGGCGGAGAGAAGTGATCCACTCATAGGAGAAGCTTCGGTTTCTTTGGCGATGGCTGGGGATAATTTGCGTATGAGATTGTTGTACCTTGAAAATAGAGGTAACGGCTACTTTTAATTATTTTCTGTTTTTTTTGTGATTTCGGTGTGCATTTTTTGTTTATTCTTTGCTGAAATTTTCTGCACAATCTTTTCTATTCTTTTTTTACTGGCTTTTAGTTTGATTTCTTTAAATGTTGTGTTATGCCTGCCCCTGGACCGGCCCTTCTGGACCGATCGAAAGCCAATGCATCTGCCCATCTGGCCGATCCTGTTCGCGCGAAGAAGCAAAGGGGTGGCACTGTGTGGTGGCAGAAAAGGGCAGGGAGCAGGTAGGGACCACAAGAGGCTTAATTACATACTCAAGGAGGAAAAATTAAATGAGGTTTGGAGGGAAGTGAGGAAGGAAAGCTTTCAAATGCTGCGGTAGAATTCTATTAAAAAGAGGAATCTCGTGTTGGTTTTCTTTATAAATGTTTTTATTTGATTGTTGTTTTCTTTCTTTTTTGTAGTGTTCCTAGTGACGTCTGGGGTGTGGGAGAGACGATCTACCTATCGAAAGTAGATCATCCTTATATCTTGCTTGCTTTCATTTGATTTTCTTAAGAGCAACCCTTGTTTGCGTTGTTCCACGTATCTATTGCCTTTTCGTCGCGGTTTATTCGCTGATCTTGGTTTCGAAGCGTATCATATTGGCATCAGAGAATAGTCTTGGGGGATGACAGCAAAGAAAGTGAATGTGTTAGAAGAAGAGGTAGGGCAATCGGATTAGGAATGGAAGAAATGTTCACCACCATGGAGGAAAAATTTTCTTTCATTGAAAGTTGAATGGAGGATGGATTTGAGAGCGTAGGAGAAATGCGAGAGATGATGAAAAAGCTCATGCAAATGCAAGCCAAGGCCGTGCCGATTGCTCCAGTTGCAAATCTTCAGGGAATCCATGGCCATGTCAAAAGGAAATGGGATCAGATGAGAAGACAACAAAGAAGACATCATCTACCTGCAAGAGGGTCCCCCTAGGACTCCAAGAGGAGGGGGAGTGGAGAATTCTGAAGGAGGGGGATGGGCCCAAAATTGGAGGAAGGATGGTGTAAGGGGCACAGAAGAGTATGATGGAGGGAGGAGGGATGGTGTAAGGGGCACAGAAGAGTATGATGGAAGAAGGAGGGATTTGAGAGTGGTATATGCCTATGACCGATGGAGGAAATTCTGCTCTAGATACATGAGGGGAAATATCAGAGTAAAATGAGGTTGAAGTGGAGATGCAAATGTCAGAAAACTGAAGATGCTAATCTTTGAGGGGGAGAATGCACATAGATGGGTGTGTCGGGTGAAGCGATACTTTGCGTTCAATGGGTTAACTGAGGAAGACAAGCTCATGCAACAAGATTATGCTTGGAGGGAAAGGCTTTAGTGAGGTTCTAGTAGACAGAGGTAAGGTATCTGATGCACTCAAGAGTGTAGTTTAAGAATTGCTTATTGGAGCGTTTCCGAGCCATTCGGGAAAGAGACTTACACAAGCAATTCTATTCTCTGACTCGGGAGGGATCGGTTATGGAATATCGAGAGAAGTTCTAACTTTTGTCAAGGAGGTTGAGTGGAAATTTTGCAGTCGGATAGGAAGGGAACTTTTTGAAAGGCCTAAAGCCCGACATACGAGTAGCCATCCACCCCTTGAGACCACGAGGATTGAGGGAAATAATGAAGCTCGCCTAGATGATGGAGTATAAGAAACAGGTGAAGAAGACCGATAAAGGTGGCAATGCTGGATGATTCTACAAGAGCACTCTGACACCGAGGACCTATAAGGTGTCATTTCAGAAAGAGACGTTGAAGGAGAAGAATACAGGATCCCTTCTCGGGGGTAGTTTTAAGCACCTCACAAATGCAAAAGTGTAGGATAAAAGAGCAAAATGATCGTGTTACCGCTGTGATAGGAAATACGCCGCATGACACCGTTGCAAGTAGCGCACCCTTCAGATTCTGTTAGTTCAGGAGGAGGACAGAGAGGAGGAGTAGCATTTGCATTTAGATGTGGAGTTGTCCCTCACCTGATACATTATAGGCATAATAACACATTGGTATCCAACTTTGATCAATACCTAGATGAGAGGGATATGATACTAGCAGAGCTTATGGGACATTTACTGAGAGCTCAACAACATGAAAAGGAAGGCGGATAGACACAGGAAAGAGGTGCAATTTGAACCAGAAGACACGGTCTATTTAAAACTGAGACCCTACCTACATAAGACTTTGGTCAGGAGGAGAAGCGAGAAACTGTCACCGCGATACTTTAGGCCTTATGTTTGGTGACACTTAACGTGGCAGTGGTCTATCATTTGAAGTTATTATCATTGCCCGCACTACACTCGGTCTTCCATGTATCACAACTGCCATGTATCACAACTGAGGTGCGCGATTGAAGATCATACACCTTCATCGACACTACTGCCAACACTGACGGAGGACTTGGAAGTGATCCGGCAGCCGCTAGAGATCGAAGGAGTATGTCGAGGAGCGGGGGGAGCAAAGGAGGTATTGGTTAAATGGAAATGACTGTCATACTATGAAGCAACATGAGAGCCTTACGAGGTGATCCATAAGCAGTTTTCATCTTTCCACTTTGAGGATGAGGTACTTTTTTGAGAGGTGAGTAGTGTCATGCCGCCCCTGGACCGATCCTCCTGGACCGGCCGAAAGCCAAAGCATCGACCTGCCTGGCTGATCCTGTTCTCATGAAGAAGCAAAGGGGCGGCACTATGTGGTGACAGAGAAGGGAAGGGAGCAGGTGGGGACCACGAGAGGCTTAACTACAAACTCAAGGAGGAGAAATTAAAGAAGGTTTGGAGGGAAAGTGGTAAATGAAAGTTTTCAAATGTTGTGGGAGAATTCTATTAAAGGGGGGAACCTAGAGTTTACTTTCTTTATGTATGTTTTTGTTTGGTTGTTGTTTTCTTTATTCTTGTAGTGTTCCCAACAACATCTTGGGGTGGGAGAGAATCTACCTCTCTAAAGTAGATCATCATTGTATCTTGCTTGTTTTCCTTTGATTTTCTTAAGAGCAGCCCTTGTTTGCATTTCTTCCACCTATCTATTGTCGTTTCGTCGTGATTTGTTCACTGATATTGGTGATGATACGTATCACGTTGCTTTAGGAAAAATATTTTTTTTTATTTTTATTTTGGTCATGGTAAATAATATACAACTAGATCCATAGCTTGAAAACTTATAATGTAGATTGATATTCTAAAAGATTATTTATGTTGTGGTTGTTGCTCGTTGTGTCGATGGTCATCTTCATCTACACTACATATAGAGATATTAATGGATTTTTATAAAAATGGTGATTAGTTGCTTCTTTAGTTTAACGTGTAGGATCTCAATAAGAAGCTAAAAAGGATTTGAAAAAGTTTTCAGACTTTACTGAAGTTTACCTAAAGATTTGTTAAACAAAATGCATGTATNAAAATATTTTATTATACCTTTCAGGCGCTGCATAGTATTAAAACTTCTTGCATCTTATCTTCTGGATGTAGAANTAGCAAATATTTTATTATACCTTTCAGGCGCTGCATAGTATTAAAACTTCTTGCATCTTATCTTCTGGATGTAGAAGTGGAAACCCCCCTTGAGTGTTTGGACATCTTGAAATCTTAAGAGGGCCAAAATTTTGAGAGAAGTGGAAAGGTTTCGGGGCTATGAGATGAGGAGAGAGTGAGATAAGCACCTTTTTAAATATCAAGCCATAGAATCTGGTGCAATAATAATAGGCTGGAGACACTACTTTGACTTAAATATATCATATTTTTTGCATGATTTTCACCTTCATTGATAGGAATGCATAAAATAATTCTCAACTTTACCGGGACTTAGGATCAATTAGAAACTAAATTATACCACTTAATAAAAGGATTGCACAAGATTTGAGAAAACTGTAACAAAATTATGAACAGAGGCACAATTAAACCAATCAAAAAGCACAAGAATTTTACGTTGAAAAACCCGAGAACGGGAAAAAATCACGAAGCCACACCACCAGAAATTTCACTATGAAAATCAAAAAATTTTACAGAGAACTCAGACCAGTACCCTCTCTATACACAAGGAAACTTACAGGACACGTACCACAATCTTCCTTCTTACATTCACCGAGATGCTTGTTGAAGAACATCAGAAGGAAATCCCACACCTTGCACTTATGCCGCTCAAAATCGGCTTAAAAAATCAATTAATTCGTTTACTAGCTGCTCTGAATGCATAAGCGCCCGGATTTAGCGCTTAAATGCCAAGCTTACTGGAGCGAGGCACATAACTTAGGCGCATATGCGCCAATAGGCTGGTACTTAAGCACTAGCCTCTCTGTAATGAAACAATGCCCACTTTAAGTGAGCACGTATGCACCATAAACTGATGCACAAGTGTCGGCTCCACTAGAGCACGCCTTAGTGTGGGCGCTTAAGAGCCCACAATCCGGTGCTTGAGCGCAAGTGTCGGGTGCTCCATCTACGAATGGGTGCTTCGGCTCCAGTAAACTCAACAATCTCCCACTTGGAGAAGATAACACCCAGTAGTAGTCCTTTGTACTAGCACCTTCATTTGAATTGCCTTCATAGTCATGTACCGTGGTGTGGTCTAATCTCAACCTTCATGAAATCCAATCAAAGCCAATCATAGTTTTAATTTCTCAATAGTCACCACCTTCATCAATATATCCACAAGATGAGCTATTTGTTTCTTTTTTAGGAATAACTGCTCATCTTCAATGAGAGAGCAAATAAAATGATATCTCAGTTAAGTATGTTTTGTCCTGGCATCAAATTTTGCGTTCTTAGCAAGATAAATCACACTCATACTTTCAGTAGACTTTTTCAATCCCTTGTTCCTTGCCCAATTCTATCTTAAAACTTTGTAGCTAAATCATATTCTTGCTAGCCTCAGTGATAGCAATACATTCGACCTTCGTAGTTGAAAGTAAAACCNAGTGTGGCCTAATCTCAACCTTCATGAAATCCAATCAAAGCCAATCATAGTTTTAATTTCTCAATAGTCACCACCTTCATCAATATATCCACAAGATGAGCTATTTGTTTCTTTTTTAGGAATAACTGCTCATCTTCAATGAGAGAGCAAATAAAATGATATCTCAGCTAAGTATGTTTTGTCCTGGCATCAAATTTTCCGTTCTTAGCAAGATAAATCGCACTCATACTTTCAGTAGAGTTTTTCAATCCCTTGTTCCTTGCCCAATTCTATCTTAAAACTCTGTAGCTAAATCATATTCTTGCTAGCCTCAGTGATAGCAATACATTCGACCTTCGTAGTTGAAAGTAAAACCCAAATTACCACTGTATTCCCCAATGTAATGATATATCCTTTTTTACATCTACTATCCACTTCTACAACCTGATTTGAATCTACAAATCCCTGTCGACTGATCAGTGAACTTCCATAACAAAGCTCTCTGTCGTCTATTCTCCTCAAATACCTAAAAATCTACTTAACCGACTCCCAATGATGTCTATTTGTATTGTCTATATACCTGCTGACCACTCCCACTAATATGTAATATCTAGTATGGTACAAATCAGCTCATACATCAAACTTCCAACTACTGAAGCATACAGAGTTCTTTTCATATGTGCTTGCTCTGCTTCAGAGTTAGATGATGGCTTCTTAGATAGTTTAAAGTGACTACCTAAGGGAGTGTTAAATGATTTCGTCTCACTCATGTTGAATCTTTATAGGATCGCTTACTTATGTGAAACTTTATAAGATGTACTCAACATACTCTGCCTGAGACAACTTTAGTGTTTCTGTACTCCTGTCTGTACTGATTCTCAGCGGAGGATCTTTCTTGTTGGACCTAAATTCTTCATCTCGAACTCACTTGATAACTGTTACTTCAAGTTTGGTTTTCTCCATATTTGTCCCTACAATTAACATGTCATCCACATACAATAAAAACACGATATAACAATTATTGAATTGTATGATGAAGTAACAGTGTTCTGCCTAACACTTCAAGTACCCAATATTTGATATGAACCTATCAAATCTTCTGTATCATTGTCTCATGGTTTGCTTCAGGTCATAGAGACTCTTCTTCAATTTGCAAACCAAACATTTTTTGGCTGGAACCTTGTAACCTTGTGGTTGGACCATGTAATAACTCCACGCCCAATTCTTCCTGTGAGAAAGTTGTTTTTACATCCATCTACTCCAGATGTTGATCTTCCTTTACTACCAGACTCCGCATAACCCTGACAGTCTTCATCTTCGCAACTGGGAAGATCTCTGTGTAATCCACTAATTTCTGCTGGAAATCCTTCACAATAAGTCTCGTCTTGTAGTGTTTGCTACCATCTGACTCCTCTTTTAGCCTCTTGACCCACTTGTTGTGTAGTGCTCTTTTTCCATTTGGCAGTACCGTCAAATTCCATGTGTTATTTGACTTTAAAGATTGCATTTCTTCATCCATGACAAGCTCCCACTCCCTTAAATTTTCAACTTGAGTGGCCTTCTCAAAGCACTCTAGTTCACCACTATCATTGAGTAACAAATAGTATAAAGAAAGAGAATATTTGTGTACGGGTCGTATCACTCTGCTGGATCATCTGAATTATGTAGGAAGTGATTGAGGAACTTTTAGTGCTGCTTCTAGTTGAGTGATACTTCTTTCTCCACTCTCCTGATCACCAGTGTCATCTATCTCAACATATATGGATTCTTCAGAAGTAACTGACGGGCTGTCCTGAGTTTTGACCCTATCCTTGTACATCTCCATCTCACTGAATGTGACGTCACTGCTTTTGATGGATTTCTGATTTTGATATTCCCAGAACATGTACCCAAATTTAACTGAGCCATATCCAATGAAGATGCACCAGTCAAATTTCAAGTCAAGCTTGCTCCTAGACCCTACATCAATATGCACATATGCAGAACATCCAAATACTCTTAAATGAGATGGACATTCATTTTTGTCACTCTAGGCCTCTTCAGGTAAGTCTTTCTCCAAAGATGCTGATAGACTATGGTTTATCAGATAAACTGTTGTATTTACCGCTTCAGCCCAAAATTGTATTAGCAAGTCTGCATGCAGCCTCATGCTCCTAGCATGCTCCGTGATTGTTTTGTTTATGCGTTTAACCACACTATTCTGCTGTGGTGTCTTTGGGACAGTGAACTCATGTACTACAATTCAACTTCATTGTCTTAATATNCGTACTGATTCTCAGCGGAGGATCTTTCTTGTTGGACCTAAATCCTTCATCTCGAACTCACTTGATAACTGTTTCTTCAAGTTTGGTTTTCTTCATATTTGTCCCTACAATTAACATGTCATCCACATACAATAAAAACACGATGTAACAATTATTGAATTGTATGATGAAGTAACAATGTTCTGCCTGACACTTCAAGTACCCAATGTTTGATATGAACCTATCAAATCTTCTGTATCATTGTCTCATGGTTTGCTTCAGGTCATAGAGACTCTTCTTCAATTTGCAAACCAAACATTTTTTGGCTGGAACCTTGTAACCTTGTGGTTGGACCATGTAATAACTCCACGTCCAATTCTTCCTGTGAGAAAGTTGTTTTTACATCCATCTACTCCAGATGTTGATCTTCCTCTACTACCAGACTCCGCATAACCCTGACAGTCTTCATCTTCGCAACTGGGAAGATCTCTGTGTAATCCACTAATTTCTGCTGGAAATCCTTCACAATAAGTCTCGTCTTGTAGTGTTTGCTACCATCTGACTCCTCTTTCAGCCTCTTGACCCACTTGTTGTGTAGTGCTCTTTTTCCATTCGGCAGTACCGTCAAATTCCATGTGTTATTTGACTTTAAAGATTGCATTTCTTCATCCATGACAAGCTCCCACTCCCTTAAATTTTCAACTTGAGTGGCCTTCTCAAAGCACTCTAGTTCACCAATATCATTGAGTAACAAATATTATAAAGAAAGAGAATATCTATGTACGGGTCGTATCACTCTGCTGGATCATCTGAATTATGTAGGAAGTGATTGAGGAACTTTTAGTGCTGCTTCTAGTTGAGTGATACTTCTTTCTCCACTCTCCTGATTACCAGTGTCATCTATCTCAACATATATGGATTCTTCAGAAGTAACTGACGGACTGCCCTGAGTTTTGACCCTATCCTTGTACATCTCCATCTCACTGAATGTGACGTCACTGCTTTTGATGGATTTCTAATTTTGATATTCCCAGAACATGTATCCAAATTTAACTGAGCCATATACAATGAAGATGCACCAGGCAAATTTCGAGTCAAGCTTGCTCCTAGGCCCTACATCAATATGCACATATGCAGAACATCCAAATACTCTTAAATGAGATGGACATTCATTTTTGTCACTCTAGGCCTCTTCAGGTAAGTCTTTCTCCAAAGATGCTGATAGACTATGGTTTATCAGATAAACTGTTGTATTTACCGCTTCAGCCCAAAATTGTTTTAGCAAGTCTGCATGCAGCCTCATGCTCCTAGCATGCTCCGTGATTGTTTTGTTTATGCGCTTAATCACACTATTCTGCTGTGGTGTCTTTGGGACAGTGAACTCATGTACTACAATTCAACTTCATTGTCTTAATATTGTCAAAAAATTGGCAGTCCTTTCAGAACCTTCTCCAAGCCGAGTATTTTAAGCTTTCGAAGCCCCAATGAGCTAAACAACGTGCAATCTCATCGAACTCAATTAATGCTTAACTGAATTAATGATAATGATCTATATAGTGTAAATTTTGTTAAATAAAGTGGTTCTACTAAACATAAAAATTCACCCTGTTATGGTATGGCTCATATACCATATAGGGACAGACGCTGGAACGAAACAGAGCAGAGCGGAGCGAAAGAATCTGTCCAAATCGGAAAGTTACGTTATATGGGTTGGGGTTATACGGTACAGAGGTAATTTGAGAATTACATATTGTATTGTAGGGCTTACTCTAATATTATAAATAGACCTGTTTGTAATCTTAGGTCTTTGAGAGAGTTGGATCCCTGAATTCTGTAAATTATTTTCTGAATATTGAAAGGAATACGCCGCTCTGCTCCCGAGGATGTAGACATCTTTGCCGAACCTCGTTAAATCTCTGTGTTCTTCTGGATTTGTGTCGATTACTATTTTCCTGCCCTATTTTTTCTCAACAAGTGGTATCGGAGAGAGGTTCGAGGGCAAGGAAGAAACTTCATCGGCACGAGGAAGAAGATTTGGCGGCTAGGACAGAGGAGTTCGGGTTCTGCCATTTTCCCGACAAGAATGTCTCTACAGTTTGCGATAGACAAAGGGTGCCGAACAGACGAAAAGGAAGTCACGTCACACGAAGGGTAGCTGGGTGCAGGTCCAGGTTCGTGGATTGGGTGAAAGCTCGTGCGGAAGGCAGCGGTGCGGTTCGGGGGAGGCAGGCGGACCAGGGTGACGGAATCGCGAGTTCCGCGCGCGACTTGAAGGGCTCAGGAGAAAATCGCGAACCAGGGAGCAGGGAGAGATTGGAAAGGAATCAGGAGGGAATATTCCTTTGGAAGGCTACGGAAGGAAATATTCCTTTGGAAGGCTGCGGAAGGAAGGCTTTAATCAAGCTTCGCTGGAGAGAAAATTTCAGCAGAAATTGGAAGGAAATCCGAAGCGGAGGAAGAATATTCCTTTGCTGGAAAGGAATCCGGAAGGGAAGTTAGAGGAGTCCATTGTCGCAGGAGAGCATAGAAATGAAAAGGAAAGTTTGCTTTATTTTTTGAATTTCCAAAACAAAAGCTAGTGAAGGAAAGTTTTTTTTTTAAATTCACTTAATTAAAGGAACATTTTTTTAATTAAGTTGATTTAAATTAAATTAAGCAAATTTAATTAAGATTTTCCTTCACCGGATAAGGAGAGAAAATAAAGGAAATATTTAACATTTCAATTTTTTTTTTCTTTCGTCTTTTCAAAAAAAAAAAAAAAAGGAGTCTAAGCAAGGATTTTCTACAGAGAAATTTTTTGCAAAAAAGTTTTATTGCGGGATCAATTTTCAGATGACTTTTTCTTGTGCAAAATTCGAGATGGTAAAGTTCGATGGAACTGGTAACTTCGGATTGTGGCAAACTATGGTGAAAAATTTCTGGCTCAACAAGGAATCTTGCGGAGATTTCGGGCAGGATCAAAATTGTTCGCAAGGCAGACGGGCTCGCGGGAACGAACAGGTGCGAAGCAGTTCGGATAAAGGGCTACGACAGTTCTGCGAGTTATGCTTCGGGGAGTTCGCGGTAGAGGCGGCGTCGCGATTTTGAGGCGCGATAGTTCATGAACCTTCACGGCATTAGGCAAGGTGGAGTTTGCGAACAGGAGTTCGTGTGCAGTTACCGCGAACAGGAGCGTTTGCAAACAGAAGAGTTTGGTGATGTTCGACCAGCGGAGTTTGCAAGTTCATCGCAGGTGGAGTTTGCGATAGGTGGAGTTCGGTAGGGTGCTGGCGAGCAAGTAGACGAGATTATTCGCGAACAGTGGTTTCGCGGAGGTATTTCGCGAAGGGTTTCGCTCACGGGACGGCAGTTTAGTTGTGGTGCTCGCGCGAACAGGAAAAGTGCTTCAACCCACATTTGTGCATAAGAAACTCCATGATATATTTCTTCTAAGGGGCTGAATATTCGCAAGGTGGAGATTTTCACCTAAGGGACAGAATATTCGCAAGGTGAAGATATTTCTCCTAAGGGGTTGGATATTCGCAGTGGAGATTTTCTCCTAAAGAGCAGGATATTCACAAGGTGGAGATTTTTTCTCCTAAGGGATTGAATATTCGCAAGGTGGAAATTTTCTCCTAAAAGGTTGGATATTCGCCAAGGTGGAGAATAAATTTCTTTACAATTCGCTCTGATACCACTTGTTGAGAAAAAAATAGGGCGAAGAAAACAGCAATCGACACAAATCCCGAAGAACACAGAGATTTAACGAGGTTCGGCAAAGATGCCTACATCCTCGGGAGCAGAGCGGCGTATTCCTTTCAATATTCAGAAAAGGGTTTACAGAATTCAGGAATCCAACTCTCTCAAAGACCTAAGATTACAAACAGGTCTATTTATAATCTTAGAGTAAGCCCTACAATACAATATGTAATTCCCAAATTACCCCTGTACCGTATAGCCCCAACCCATATAACGTAACTTTTCGATTTGAACAGATTCTTTCGCTCCGCTCCGCTCTGCTTCGTTCCAGCATCTGTCCCTATACGAGTCATACCATAACAAATCTCCACTTTGGCGAATATCCAGCCCCTTTGGAGAAAAGATACCTGGGAGTTACACCTGCACCAATGTGGGTTAGGTCATCATACTTCTGTTGCGCCCTCGCTGATCTCAACCCACTAAATTCCAAGAGACACATCTCTTCAATTTCAAGAGACATCTCTTCATTCCAAGATTCTAATATATATAGAATTTAGTGGGTTGAAATGAAGATTCTAATCTCTTGGAATGAAGAGATGTCTCTTGGAATTGAAGAGATGTGTCTCTTAGAATTTAGTGGGTTGAGATCAGCGAGGGCGCAGCAGAAGTATGATGGCCTAACCCACATTGGTGCAGGTGTAACTCTCAGGTATCTTTTCTCCTAAGGGGCTGGATATTCGCCAATGTGGAGATTTGTTATGGTATGACTCATATACCATATAGGGACAGACGCTAAAACGAAGCAGAGCGGAGCGGAGCGAAATAATCTGTCCAAATTGGAAAGTTACGTTATATGAGTTGGGGCTATACGGTACATGGGTAATTTGGGAATTACATATTGTATTGTAGGGCTTACTCTAAGATTATAAATAGACCTGTTTGTAATCTTNGCATACCTATGTTTAGTACATCATAGATTTAATTTTCTATAATCATGTACATGATTAAATTCAATCATATGAAAAAAAATCACTTTTTGATTCATGGAATGGATGTTTAATCAGTTTCATTTTTTTGTTTTGTTTGCAGAGGCGTCTTCTTGATATTCTTGACAAGGTAGCAATCGATGATGTACCAGTCATTCTTTCTGTTGCGAATTCGTGTCGTAGTTTATGTGAAAAATTGCTTATTAAGTGCGTTGAAATTGTAGTCATGTCGGACTTAGATGTTGTAACTCTAGAGAAGGCCTTGCCCTCTGAAATCCTCAACCAAGTAGAGGAAGCACGCGCAGCTCTGGGTCTGCAACGTCTCCTCTGTTCTCCTTATCCTGACAAGCATGTGAAGAGAATTCATGGAGCTCTGGATTCTGATGATGTCGAGTTAGTGCGCCTGCTGTTAAAAGAGGGACAGACTTCTCTAGATGATGCGTGTGCGTTGCATTACGCTGTGGCTCATTGCGATTCGAAAATTACGGCTGAGCTTCTGGATCTCGGGCTTGCGGATATCAACCACAGGAACCAGAGGGGATATACTGTGCTGCATGTTGCTGCTATGCGGAGAGAACCGAAATTGATAGTTTCTCTTCTAACTAAAGGAGCAAGGCCAGCTGATCTTACAGTAGATGGAAGAAAAGCGGTTCAGATTTCTAGGAGGCTGACGAAGTATGTGGATTACTGTAGGGCGACAGAAGAAGGGAAGCCTTCTCCGAAGGAGAGGTTGTGCATTGAGATATTGGAGCAGGCGGAGAGAAGTGATCCACTCATAGGAGAAGCTTCGGTTTCTTTGGCGATGGCTGGGGATAATTTGCGTATGAGATTGTTATACCTTGAAAATAGAGGTAACGGCTACTTACTTTTAATTATTTTCTGCTTTTTTGTGATTTTCGGTGTGCATTTTTTGTTTATTCTTTGCTGAACTTTTCTGCATAATCTTTTCTATTCTTTTTTTACTGGCTTTTTGTTTGATTTCTTTAATTATTTTGTGTTATGCCTGCCCCTGGAACTTTTTGAAAGGTCTAAAGCCCGTCATACGAGTAGCCATCCACCCCTTGAGACCACGAGGATTGAGGGAAATAATGAAGCTCGCCTAGATGATGGAGTATAAGAAACAGGTGAAGAAGACCGATAAAGGTGGCAATGCTGGAGGATTCTACAAGAGCACTCTGACACCAAGGACCCATAAGGTGTCATTTCAGAAAGAGACGCTGAATGAGAAGAATACAGGATTCCGTCTCGGGGGTAGTTTTAAGCGCCTCACAAATGCAAAAGTGTATGATAAAAGATCAAAAGGATCGTGTTACCACTGTGATAAGAAATACGCCCCATGCCACCTTTGCAAGTAGCGCACCCTTCAAATTTTGTTAGTNATGTTGTGTTATGCCTGCCCCTGGACCAGCCCTTCTGGACCGATCGAAAGCCAAAGCATCTGACCATTTGGCCGATCCTGTTACCGCGAAGAAGCAAAGGGGTGGCATTGTGTGGCAGCAGAAAAGGGCTGGGAGCAGGTAGGGACCACAAGAGGCTTAATTGCATACTCAAGAAGGAGAAATTAAATGAGGTTTGGAGGGGAAGTGAGAAAGGAAAGCTTTCAAATGCTGCGGGAGAATTCTATTAAAAAGAGGAATCTCGTGTTTGTTTTCTTTATACATGTTTTTATTTGACCGTTGTTTTCTTTCTTTTTGTAGTGTTCCTAGTGACGTCTGGGGTATGGGAGAGACGATCTACCTATCGAAAGTAGATCATCCTTATATCTTGCTTGCTTTCCTTTGATTTTCTTAAGAGCAACCCTTGTTTGCGTTGTTCTACGTATCTATTGTCTTTTCGTCGTGGTTTATTCGCTGATCTTGGTTCCAAGGCGTATCATATTGGTATCAGAGAATAGTCTTGGGGGATTGCAGCAAAGAAAGTGAATGTGCTAGAAGAAGAGGTAGGGCAATCGGATTAGGAATGGAAGAAAGGTTCGCCACCATGGAGGACAAATTTTCTTTCATTGAAAGTTGAATGGAGGATGGATTTGAGACCGTAGGAGAAATGCGAGAGATCATGAAAAAGCTCATGCAAATGCAAGCCAAGGCCGTGCCGATTGCTCCAGTTGCAAATCTTAACCCCGGGTTGATCAGGGAATCCGTGGCCATGTCAAAAGGGAATGAGATCAGTTGAGAAGACAACAAAGAAGACATACGAGTATACCTAATGAAATCAGATAGGAAGGGAACTTTTTGAAAGGTCTAAAGCCCGTCATACGAGTAGCCATCCACCCCTTGAGACCACGAGGATTGAGGGAAATAATGAAGCTCGCCTAGATGATGGAGTATAAGAAACAGGTGAAGAAGACCGATAAAGGTGGCAATGCTGGAGGATTCTACAAGAGCACTCTGACACCAAGGACCCATAAGGTGTCATTTCAGAAAGAGACGCTGAATGAGAAGAATACAGGGTTCCGTCTCGGGGGTAGTTTTAAGCGCCTCACAGATGCAAAAGTGTATGATAAAAGATCAAAAGGATTGTGTTACCACTGTGATAAGAAATACGCCCCATGCCACCTTTGCAAGTAGCGCACCCTTCAAATTTTGTTAGTTCAGGAGGAGGATAGAGAGGAGGAGTAGCATTTGCATTTAGATGTGGAGGAGGTGTCCCTCACTTGATACATTATAGGCATAATAACACATTGGTATCCAACTTTGATCAATACCTAGATGAGAGGGATATGATACTAGCAGAGCTTATGGGACATTTACTGAGAGCTCAACAACATGAAAAGGAAGGCGGATAGACACAGGAAAGAGGTGCAATTTGAACCAGAAGACACGGTCTATTTAAAACTGAGACCCTACCTACATAAAACTTTGGTCAGGAGGAGAAGCGAGAAACTGTTACCGCGATACTTTAGGCCTTATGGGTGGTGACACTTAACGGGGCAGTGGTCTATCATTTGAAGTTATTATTATTGCCCGCACTACACTCGGTCTTCCATGTATCACAACTGAGGTGCGCGATTGAAGATCATACACCTTCGTCGACACTACCGCCAACACTGACGGAGGACTTGGAAGTGATCCGGGAGCCGCTAGAGATCAAAGGAGTACGTCGAGGAGCGGGGGGAGCAAAGGAGGTATTGGTTAAATGGAAAGGACTGCCAGACTATGAAGCAACATGAAAGCCTTACGAGGTGATCCATAAACAGTTTTCATCTTTCCACTTTGAGGATGAGATACTTTTTTGAGAGGTGAGTAGTGTCATGCCGCCCCTGGACNATGATCCGGGAGCCGCTAGAGATCAAAGGAGTGCGTCGAGGAGCGGGGGCCAAAGGAGGTATTGGTTAAATGGAAAGGATTGCCAGACTATGAAGCAACATGAAAGCCTTACGAGGTGATCCATAAGCAGTTTTCATCTTTCCACTTTGAGGATGAGATACTTTTTTGAGAGGTGAGTAGTGTCATGCCGCCCCTAGACCGACCCTCCTGGACCGGCCGAAAGCCAAAGCATCGACCTGCCTGGCTGAACCTGTTCTCGTGAAGAAGCAAAGGGGCGGCACTGTGTGGTGGCAGAGAAGGGAAGGGAGCAGATAGGGACCACGAGAGGCTTAACTACAAACTCAAGGTGAAGAAATTAAAGAAGGTTTGGAGGGAAAGTGGTAAATGAAAGTTTTCAAATGTTGTGGGAGAATTCTATTAAAGGGGGGAACCTAGAGTTTACTTTCTTTATGTATGTTTTTGTTTGGTTGTTGTTTTCTTTCTTCTTGTAGTGTTCCCAGCGACGTCTTGGGCTGGGAGAGAATCTACCTCTCTAAAGTAGATCATCATTGTATCTTGCTTGTTTTCCTTTGATTTTCTTAAGAGNGAGAAATTAAAGAAGGTTTGGAGAGAAAGTGGTAAATGAAAGTTTTCAAATGCTGTGGGAGAATTCTATTAAAGGGGGGAACCTAGAGTTTACTTTCTTTATGTATGTTTTTGTTTGGTTGTTGTTTTCTTTCTTCTTGTAGTATTCCCAGCGACGTCTTGGGGTGGGAGAGAATCTACCTCTCTAAAGTAGATCATCATTGTATCTTGCTTGTTTTCCTTTGATTTTCTTAAGAGCAGCCATTGTTTGTATTTCTTCCACCAATCTATTGTCGTTTCATCGTGATTTGTTCACTGATATTGGTTCCGAGGCGTATTACGTTGCTTTAGGAAAAATAATTTTTTATTTTTATTTTGCTTATGGTAAATAATATACAACGAGATCCATAGCTTGAAAACTTATAATGTAGATTGATATTCTAAAAGATTATTTATGTTGTGGTTGTTGCTCGTTGTGTCGATGATCATCTTCATCTACACTCTACATATAGAGATATTAATGGATTTTTATACCAATGGTGATTCGTGGCTTCTTTAGGTTAACGTGTAGGATCTCAATAAGCAGCTAAAATGGATTTGAAAAAGTTTCAGACTTTACTTAAGTTTACCTAAAGATTTGTTAAACAAAATGCAGGCATCTCACAGTCTGTATCCTGCTGTGTCGGCAGGTTTTCTTATTTGCTGTTAGCAGCTGATTTCATTGTCTATTCTTGGTTTCTCCTTCTCAGAACAGCAGCTATGTTGTTCTTTTTTTTCTTCTATGAATTGTTGTGAAAAACAGTCAGTCCACTGTGTCCCCTTTATGTTTGGGTTAGCAGCAACCTAGCTGAACATAGAAAACAGCAACGGGAAACTAAAGCAGCAGCAATTGGGAACAAGAAGAGCAGCAGTACAGGGAAAATTTATGTATTGGACACTGAAACATTGTCTGGAGAGGGATAGGGGGAGGGAGAGGGGGAGGGGGAGGGGGAGGGGGAGAGAAGACTAGATTATTTTTCAAGCAAGTTATATTGATTTTTTATTTTTTATTTTTGTACAGGAACTCAAGCCTTTAAATCAGCAAATATAGTTATGATAAAAACTTTTTCAAATAAATAAATGTAACGATAGAAAGAGGGACTCCTATCTACAGACATTAATGTAGAAAAATTCGAACTAAACGATGCGGAATTTAAATTCAAATACAACTTTTTCAAATAAATAAATGTAAAAAAAAAAAACTATAATCTAAAGTTTTATTCAGTTAACCTTCTTTAAATGCTTTGATCTCCTCTTTTGAAACNTTATAATCTAAAGTTTTATTCAGTTAACCTTCTTTAAATGCTTTGATCTCCTCTTTTGAAACTCAATTTATGTTCTGACAAACTCTTGAGAAGGCATCCTCTTCCAGCAGCGGAATCTAATCGTCATCTTAGTTAATAATTTTCTTGGAAAAATTGAGCTATCAAGACTTTAACTAACACGACCACTTAAATTTATTCATGATCTGATGCCCAAATCATGAGGTATATTTCTTTGAATTATATGTTTATCGAGTTTGCCCTTTATGTGAATATATATCCTAAAGTGAAGTCCTATATAATCATAGTGCTGCCTTTTGGTCTCCATGAGATAATTAAAGTTTGTATTCTAGTGCTGCTCTTCAAATCACTATCATCTCTCCAATCCTTTCAGCTCATTGTTGAGATCTTTAAAGTGAGCCTCCTTATCTTTGTAGAGATCATCACTTGACACTGAGTGGCGACGGGCTCTTTTGGTTCAGGTGCATCGAGAAGTTCCTCTTCTTGCGTGTGCTGTTGCCTTCCACAACGTCCCATCTATTGAAATTTTCTATTGTTAATTGTGTAATTTGAGCATACCATATCTTCGGATGCACTCGTGGGTACCCTGTTTGGATTTAGATGCCATAAATTGAAGATTGTATCCCAATCCGCCATGTGTGCTTGGTTTTGTCTAGCGGAGGATGCTAGCATGGATTTTTCTCCCGTCGTCAGTCATCATATTCTAATCAATTGTGAAATTCAATATTGCTCTCACCTTGGTCACATCGATAAACTTGGAAGCAACTTGGTCGAAATTAGAACGTACCATGCTTACAATGTGGCAATTAAACATACGAAAAGAAAAATCATGATCATACGTTCTTACCTTTTCCACTGAGCTCCAAGTTCTATAAAAGCACAAATGATCTTATCATAATCTGGTCCGCTTTGCAGGAATGTAAGTACATCTCATTTGGTATTTCAACTTGGCCTCAATAATCTTTGATCTAGTTTGGGCTAAATATAACTTGTTTGCCTGCAACAAATGCATGATCATCAAGATGCTTATTTGCATTATAAAGTTCCCTTATCACCAATATGAGGGTAGCCTCAAGCTACCTTTCAAAAACTTGTCGTCTCCTTGAAATTATCATTGCATGGATCAGACCTTTAGAATCCTTGAATCCTCACTTGGGAAAATATAGTTTCAAAGCAAATATTTTATTATACCTTTCAGTCTGTAGAAGTGGAAACTCCCCTTGAGTGTTTGGACATCTTGAAATCTTAAGAGAGGGCCAAAATTTTGAGAGAAGTGGAAGGGTTTCGGGGCTATGAGATGAGGAGAGAGTGAGATAAGCACCTTTTTAAATATCAAGCCATAGAATCTGGTGCAATAATAATAGGCTGGAGACACTACTTTGACTTAAATATATCATATTTTTTGCATGATTTTCACCTTCATTGATAGGAATGCACAAAATAATTCTCAACTTTACCGGGGCTTAGGATCAATTAGACACAAAATCATACCACTTAATAAAAGGATTCCACAAGATTTAAGAAAACTGTAACAAAATTATGAACAGAGGCATAATTAAACCAATCAAAAAGCACAAGAATTTTAAGTTGAAAAACCCGAGAACGGGAAAAAACCACAAAGCCACATCACCAGAAATTTCACTATGAAATTCAAAAAATTTAACAGAGAACTCAGACCAGTATCTTTTCTATACACAAGGAAACTTACAAGACACGTACCACAATCTTCCGTCTCCAATCCGATGCAAAAATCATGCCGAATTACTTAAATCCATCTGTTCAACCCTTCTTACATTCACCGGAATGCTTCTTGAAGAACATCAGAAGGAAATCCCACACCTTGCACTTACACGCTCAAAATCGGCTTAAAAAACCAATTAATTCGTTTACTAACTGCATAGGCGCTCGGATTTAGCGTCTAAATGCCAAGCTTACTGGAGCGAGGCACATAACTTGGGCACCTATGCGCCAATAGGCTGGTACATAAGCGCTAGCCTCTCTGTAATGAAACAGTGCCCACTAAGTGAGCACATATGCACCATAAACCGATGCACAAGTGTCGGCTCCACTAGAGCACGCCTTAGTGTAGGCGCTTAAGAGCCCACAATCCGGTGCTTGAGCGCAAGTGTCGGGTGCTCCATCTACGAATGGGTGCTTCGTCTCCACTAAACTCAACAATCTCCCACTTGGAGAAGATAACACCCAGTACTAGTCCTTTGTACTAGCACCTTCATTTGAATTGCCTTCATAGTCATGTACCGTGGTGTGGCCTGATCTCAACCTTCATGAAATCTAATCATAGCTTTAATTTCTCAATAGTCACCACCTTCATCAATATATCCACAAGATGAGCTATTTGTTTCTTTTTTAGGAATAACTGCTCATCTTCAATGAGAGAGCAAATAAAATGATATCTCAGCTAAGTATGTTTTGTCATGGCATCAAGTGTTGCGTTCTTAGCAAGATAAATCGCACTCATACTTTCAGCAGAGTTTTTCAATCCCTTGTTCCTTGCCCAATTCTATCTTAAAACTCTGTAGCTAAATAATATTCTTGCTAGCCTCAGTGATAGCAATATATTCGACCTTCGTAGTTGAAAGTAAAACCCAACTTACCACTGTATTCCCCAATGTAATGATATATCCTTTTGTACTTCTACTATCCACATCTACAACCTGATTTGAATCTACAAATCCCTGTCGACTGATCACTGAACTTCCATAACAAAGCTCCCTGTCGACTATTCCCCTCAAATACCTAAAAATCTACTTAACTGACTCCCAATGATGTATGTTTGTATTGTCTATATACCTGCTGACCACTCCCACTAATATGTAATATTTAGTATGGTACAAATCATCTCATACATCAAACTTCCAACTACTGAAGCATACGTAGTTCTTTTCATATGTGCTTGCTCTGCTTCAAAGTTAGATGATGGCTTCTTAGATAGTTTGAAGTGACTACCTAAGGGAGTGTTAAATGATTTCGTCTCACTCATGTTGAATCTTTATAGGATCGCTTACTTATGTGAAACTTTATAAGATGTACTCAACATTCTCATGTTTGAGACAACTATAGTATTTCTGTACTCCTGTCCGTAGTGATTCTCAGCGGAGGATCTTTCTTGTTGGACCTAAATCCTCCATCTCAAACTCACTTGATAACTGTTTCTTCAAGTTTGGTTTTCTTCATATTTGTCCGTACAATTAACATGTCATCCACATACAAGAAAAACACGAATTATTAAATTGTATGATGAAGTAACAGTGTTCTGCCTACCACTTAAAGTACCCAATGTTTGATATGAACCTATCAAATCTTTTGTATCATTGTCTCATGGTTTGCTTCAGGTCATAGAGACTCTTCTTCAATTTGCAAACCAAATATTTTTTGGCTGGAACCTTGTAACCTTGTGGTTGGACCATGTAATAACTCCACATCCAATTCTTCCTGTGAGAAAGCTGTTTTTACATCCATCTGCTCCAAATGTTGATCTTCCTCTGCTACCAGACTCAACATAACCCTGATAGTCTTCATCTTCGCAACTGGGAAGAAGATCTCTGTGTAATTCACTCCTTTTTACTGGAAACCCTTCATAATAAGTCTCGTCTTGTAGTGCTTGCTACCATCTGACTCCTCTTTCAGCATCTTAACCCACTTGTTGTGTAGTGCTCTTTTTCCATTTGGCAGTACTGTCAAATTCCATGTGTTATTTGACTTTAAAGATTGCATTTCTTCATCCATGACAAGCTCCCACTCCCTTAAATTTTCAACTTGAGTGGTCTTCTCAAAGTACTCTAGTTCACCACTATCATTGAGTAACAAATAGTATAAAGAAAGAGAATATTTGTGTACGGGTCGTATCACTCTGCTTGATCATCTGAATTCTGTAGGAAGTGATTGAAGAACTTCTAGTGCTGCTTCTAGTTGAGTGATACTTCTTTCTCCACTCTCCTGATCACCAGTGTCAGCTATCTCAACATATATGGATTCTTCAGAAGTAACTGACGGACTATCCTGAGTTTTGATCCTATCCTTGTTCATCTCCATCTCACTGAATATGACGTCACTGCTTTTGACGAATTTCTGATTTTGATAATCCCAGAACATGTACCCAAATTTAACTGAGTCATATCCAATGAAGATGCACTAGACAAATTTTGAGTCAAGCTTGCTCCTAGACCCTACATCAACATGCACATATGCAGAACATCAAAATACTCTTAAATGAGATGGACATTCATTTTTGTCACTCTAGGCCTCTTTTGGCAAGTCTTCTCCAAATGTACTGATAGACTATGGTTTATCAGATAAACTGTAGTATTTACCGCTTCAGCCCAAAATTGTTTTAGCAAGTCTGCATGCAGTCTCATGCTCCTAGCATGCTCCGTGATTGTTCTGTTTATGCGCTTAATCACACTATTCTGCTGCGGTGTCTTTGGGACAGTGAACTCATGTACTACAATTCAACTTCATTTTCTTAATATTGTCGAAAAATTGGCAGTCCTTTCAGAACCTTCTCCAAGCCGAGTATTTTAAGCTTTCGAAGCTCCAATGAGCTAAACAACGTGCAATCTCATCGGACTCAATTAATGCTTAAACTGAATTAATGATAATGATCTATATAGTGTAAATTTTATTAACTAAAGTGGTTCTACTAAACATAAAAATTCACCCGCTAGTAGATTTTCTTTTCTTGGACTGGTTGTCTTCTTGCTTTCAATGTTGCTATAGTGCAACCCAGCTCCAATATAGACTGTGTAATACATGATGCTTTGCCCGCTCATCCAAGGTATTACTGTTATTTTACAATGAAATTTTGTTTTGAACACTTTCCTGTAGCTAGAAAGCTCAATTTTTCTTATGAAAGTGTGAAGCTCCAACACATTGTAAGATATAATTGAAGCAACTTTTGAAATATCACCCAATAATGCATAAAATCCTCAAACTTTTCTTAACTTTTATGACAACCAAAGAACCCTTGCAAATATTGAGGACTTCAATATCATTGAAATGCAAATAACTGGCATCACTAAGAGTGCTTAATGATATAATACTTATTGTCAAATTTCTTACCAAAAAAAAAAAAAATTGCATGCTTAAGACTAGCAGAAGTTTTAGTCTCACGATCTTATGTCCTTAAATATACAGTGTTAAAACCAACAGTCCTGCACACATGTTTTTCTACATATACATATCCATTACACGATTCATAACTAGAAAATAACATTTTATCGAGACACAAAAATAATATATTGAGTCCAGAAACATTGATCACTTGAATCTTACAATCATGAAAAATAAAAAATTAAAAGTACTAGAATTTATATATGTTTATCTGTCTTTCATTCACTTTTGTTTACTTGTTCTCATGTGCCTACTATTTTTTTTTATTTGTGTCTACATATTTACTTTTAGGGCTAGACCCTAAAGAATTATTTGATGTGAAAAACTTACTCAATTTTTATAAATTCCAACCTGCAAGGAATCACAACACACTTTCTCATCTTCCGCTGTATTCGAAACTACTGTGACGAACGTCCTTCCATCCCTTGATCGAACCTCCCTCCTGCTCGATTGCCGCTCACTCCAAACTCTCCGCTCCACGGCCGACGAGATGCAAGCCTCACCGCTTCTTTCTTGTTCAGAAGACCCAGCTACGGAGGGCTCAGCACTAGCCAGTCGAAGCCATGCACTATCCCAGCTCTGATACTATAAAGAATTATTTGTTCTAAAAAACTAACGCATTTCATTAATGGCTTGGGCTTATATAGAGCATTATAACATTTATAATCATATCTTTATACTTCTTCTATTTACAAATAGAACCCTACATTAGATATAAATCTCAACAGACCTATTTTTTAATGATCTCCGATTACGAACAATCCCCCACCCAACTTTGTCAACACACTAAAGCTTAGAAATTATATATTTCTCAAAAGTGCATTTTTTGCATATTGAGAGCTTAATATAACTCTTATATGCAACATGTTGCCATAAAAAATATTTGTGAAGTGCAAGATTGAAAGCATAATAAAAGTTGAGCATTGTTCGTCGATCAATTGAAACTTCAAAACTGAAATTTTAAATATCATTCTTAGCAGCACATAATGACAATTCTGAAGGTTCAACATTAGTACCCAAATACAGAAAGTGAGCAATCTCTAATGGTGTACTTTCACATATCATTATCTGCTTTCCATGGCAAAGAAACCAGAAGGAATGAATTTATGTTATGGAAGTTATCTTCTTTTTGTTTTGTTGTTTCAATTACAAGAGTTTCTTTATTTGCATTTCTTTTACTACTCTTACATGAAAATAATACTCTTATCTCATTAAAATATATATATATACAGTGGCGCTGGCAAGGGTGTTGTTTCCGATGGAGGCAAGAGTCGCCATGGATATCGCTCAAGTTGATGGCACCTTGGAGTTTTCGCTCGGCACTTCTGCAAGCCATAGATCCACAGTAGACTTAAATGAAGCACCTTTCAGGATTAAGGAAGAGCATCTAATCCGAATGAAAGCACTTTCCAAAACAGGTATGTTCCTCCTGTTATTTACATTTCATCTTCTTGCAATAAGAAATTTAAGAATGTAAATAAATTAAAAAAAAAACAAATTTTTATCACAGTTGAACTCGGGAAACGCTTCTTCCCCCGATGCTCGGAGGTTCTGAACAAAATCATGGATGATGATGATGTAACTGAGCTTACTTATTTCGGGCATAATACCTCTGAAGATCATCGACGAAAGAGGTTCATGGAACTCCAGGAGGTGTTGAGCAAAGCTTTTACTGAGGACAAGGAGGAATTTGATAAGTTTGCTCCGAATCAATAGTTTTCAGGTGAGGAAAGTAGTTTAGCTTTCTGTGTCTTCTGTAGCCATTGTTGCAATTGTATGTAAATACTTTCTGCCGTATGTTTCAGCAGTAAAAGGTCTGTAATCAAATTTTGTTACTGTAAATAGAATAATGATCAATAAATATGTGTATTTTACTTTAATTTGTTGCATGGATGGGTTCTTCATAAGTAACAGAATAAACATGACTTAATAAATCAAATTCATTTTCAAGCTTGAATCACATCAAGCACAAAAAAAAAATTTCTATCATAATTAAAAAATAGGCTAGTTGTGTGTGTATCATCTTAAATCCATGCCTTCAAACAAAAGAGATTTGTTAAAAAATGGCAATGAGCAATATAAATTGAAACAAATCAATCCTCATGCCTTGAAGCATAATTGCCAATCAGTCCATTATGATTAAAAGAATTATTATAATTTATAAACAAATTCTTTTGCATTTTCGTGCTGATATTCATTCATTTATGGGTTCTATTTAGGGTGATGCTATTCATTGAATCTCAATGAAAATCGTAATTTGAAATCTTAACAAAGGTTGCAATTTGCAATTTGTAAAGGATTCCCTTGAAATAAGATTTACTGAATCGATAAGTCCGAATTTATCAGATCCAGTTAAGGTTAAATAAAGTTAATTTCAGTTGATTCAATTTGGGGTGTTATTTCAGGATTTAATAGCAATTGATTTTTTTTAAAAAATAAATATGAAATACAAGGCTCACACCACAATAAATTTTAAAATTTTTAAAAATTAATGTGATATGTTTTGGGATGGAAACTTGGGGCTTCAAGAAATCTTGAACAAAATATTGAACAAATACGAACAACAAAGTAATCCCAAAAAATAAATCAAGATTTATAACATACAAAAACTCAAAAAATGGGAAAAATTCATGGAGCCACGCCACACTAAAATTTCATTGTGAATAGGGAATGTATAAAAATTTTCACCGCTCAAATCTTGTCTCTACTTCACTTGAACTTACAATAATTTTGCTCTAAAACTTCTCTTGATCGCATAAGAGAAATCACATGCTTCAAAATTCACCTCTCAAACTTCAACGCTCCACGCAAAGCTCTGCAAGAGTTCATCACGCGCT
Organism: Phalaenopsis hybrid cultivar; assembly: GCA_002079205.1. NCBI lineage: Eukaryota > Viridiplantae > Streptophyta > Magnoliopsida > Asparagales > Orchidaceae > Phalaenopsis > Phalaenopsis hybrid cultivar. The sequence goes on from JXCR01130642.1 coordinate 78,396, forward strand.
GTAATGACTCGCCAGAGAGAATCCTTATGTCATCTCTCTGAATCGATGGTTTAAAAATTTAATCGGGAGACAAACCACACCTAGCATAATCATGACACTAATCAATGTAATTATGCTAGCCACTCTTTTCTGAAGCATGGAAAGAAGAAAACTAAGGTGTAGGCATGCTACTTCCCGACATAATTACACCACACTGGAATGAAAAACAACTGTGGCGTATATACACCATGTTGAGCATGATTACGCCAGCATGGGATTCCTATTTTGTATATCTGCTCTTTTAGGGTCCATATCTCAACAATCTTCCCCTTAATGATGGATAACACCCAACAACTCTTCTTCAAATACTTACTAACATCTGAATGTATTAACATCTAAACAATCTTCATAGTCATGTACCATAGTGCGGGTCTCAACATTTCTGGACTCAACCTGAAGCCAAACATAGCACCAATTTTTCATTAGTCATCACCTTAGTCAACATATCGACAGGATTTTAAGTTGTATGTATCTTCTCCAATAACAATAACCTATCTTCTAGGAGAGAGCAAAAAAAGTGATACCTTAGCTGAATAACTTTTATCATAGTATGAAAAGTTGCATTCTTTGCAAGAAGAATAACACTCATATTATCACTATGAAACTTTTCAATTCATTGATTCTTGTCCAGTTCTACCATAAAGCTCTACAATCAAGCCATCTCTTTCTTTGTTGGCCTTAATGACAACAATGCATTCGACTTCCATAGTTGAAAGTGCAAAAAATTTCTACAGTAAAATTAACACAACTTACATATATGTTCCATAATATGAAGGTATTTCTTATCATACTTCTTCTAACATTTAAATCTCATGTCATATTTGAATTTAGTAATCTATATAGACTGATAATTGCACTTCCAAAATAAAGTGTCATGTTAATTGTTCCCCTTAAGTATCTAAGAATCCACTTCATCGCCTCCCAATGCCACTTTCTTGGATTAGTCGTATACCTGCTGACCACTCTTACTGCATATGCAATATCTGTTCTTATACATATAATAGAATACATCATACTTTATGGAGTTCTCCCCATCTGTGCTTGCTTTCCCTTAGACTTAGGTGATAATTCCTTAGATTGCTTGAAGTGACTACATAAAGGGGTGCAAGCTGATTTTGTCTCACCATGTTAAATTTGCATAGAATTTCCTCAAAATGTTCTTCATGTGACAACTTCAGTATATATGCACTTCTTTCTCTATTGATTATCATCCTGAGGATCTTTTTAGTTGGACATAAATGCTTCATCTCAAATAATTTGATAATTGCTCCTTCAAGTTCATGCTTTTCACCATATCTGCCCTGTAATGAATGTCATTCACATATAAAGAAGCAAGATATTTTAATCATCAAAGTTTTTGATGAAGTAACAATAGTCTGTCTGCCACTTCGTGTACCTACTAACAGAGATGAACATGTCAAACCTTCTATACCACTGTCTTGGTGCATGCTTCAAGCCATATATGATCTTCTTCAACCTGCAGCCAAAATTTCTTCCTTTAAATCTTGTAGCCCTGTGGTTCCATCATGTGCAATTCCTCTTCCAAATCCCCATGTAAAAAGATTGTATTTACATCAATCTGCTCCTAATTTAGATCTTCCTCTCATGCCAAGTTCAGCATCTCTGACAATTATCATCTACACCAAAAGAAAACAAAATCTCACTATAGTTCACTCCTTTATGTTGAACTCCTTTCACAACAAGCATAATCTTATACCGAATGCTATCATATGGCTCCTCCTTCATCTTGTAGACTGAAGTGACTCAATTTTTTTTATTTTTTTCAACATGAATTCCATCCTTTCATTCTTCATTATGATAACTTTAGTCTTGTGGAATATATTTTGGCTATAGTTTGCAGTTTATAGGTGTTAAGCTTCCTTTGAGAAGCCAAAATATGAAGTTGGACAAAAGTAGGGACTAGCGTACCTACACTACTTCCTAGCATAATCATGCATGGTCCTCTTGACATAGTTGCAATTAGAAGATAGAGAAGGCGACATAATTGCACTAATCCAAGACATAAATATGTTGCCATCCAGCGTAGCTACGCCAATTTGTTTTAATTCCTTTCTCTTTTTATTTTTAAATGAGTCGCTAACTTGTCCATCATTGTATCATAATGAAAACTAGTTGCAACCAAAGATTCAGGTGTGTTTGCCTATTCTGGGGTCCGAAGTGTTCCCAAGGGGACGTATCCCACTTGGCTAATTGTATCTTGGGGGTTACCCAAGATTACTCTTGATCTTATGAGTTTTGCTTACAATTAAAGTGACAACTAGGATAGGGCTATCAATAGACAATTATTTTGCATGAAAATACTCCGATGTTTTGATTGATTAACAATGATTTTTATTTTATTTTAAAATAATTTAATTAGTATAAAATGTATCATAATGAAATATAATTTTAATTTCTAACTAGTTTTTTCTTCTGTATTATATTTTTTAAAAGGTTTCCTTCTGCCTCCTCCAACTTACTCTCCTATATCTCTCAGTAGTGTGAGTGAATAGGAAAGGTTAAAAAAAAAATGATTACATGCAGATCACCTAAAATACTGATGTTTACAAATTAATAATCAAGATGATTCTTTTGAACTGCCGAACTGATATATTTATGCGTGCCACGTTCAAACTATTTAGATTTCGATAAAAATGAAAAATATGCCATGAATTTTGATATTCGAGGGAGAATTTGAAAATTAGAAGAAAGAGCATGGTTGATTTGTAAATAACAAGTTTCAAGTGGTGTGTATGAAATTGTCCCCCAAAAAAAAAAAGGAGGATTTGCATACTTAAGACTCAACTTTTGATGCTATAAATGTAAAAAAGTAAAGTTTAGGTGTTAGCTAGATATGTAAATACATAGGATTGGGTGGTATTTATGTAAATGCCCTAAAAAAATTGTTCAAGGACTGATAAAAAACTCTTTGCATTTACAGCCATAAATAATTAGCCTCTGACGCTTGACCATTGACTTCTCGACTCTGACTGGTCAATATACTGCAAGCTGAAGGTAAAGGTCCCTTACATAAATCTCACGCAACATATATATATTTTAGAATATTTGTTCTACTAACTGTGAAATGGAAATTAAATTAATATATTTGAAATCAATAAAATTGAGCCATCACAACTTAAAAAAAAAACTATAATTTAAAATTAAGTGTATGGCTTTTGGGTAATTTAAAAAATTTTCTTATAAATTTGCCCCTTTCAATATCATGATGATTTGAATATTTTCATATGATTAGTGNTTTGTTCTACTAACTGTGAAATGGAAATTAAATTAATATATTTGATATCACTAAAACTGAGCCATCACAACTTAAAAAACTATAATTTAAAATTAAGTGTATGGCTTTTGGGTCATTTAAAAAATTTTCTTATAAATTTGCCCCTTTCAATATCATGATGATTTGAATATTTTCATATGATTAGTGATTACAAAATTACATAATTCATTTAATAACTAATTAAATGTCCTGATACATCAGTTTGTTAAACACCATCCGGGTTCTAATTAGCTTAATTTATAATAAAATATATTACATCAACAGTCTTGATGTATTTTTGTATCGGGGCTCTAATAGATGTCTCGCACATGTACAGTCCGACCTCATTGTGTATTAAATTATTTAGTCTTTTTACTAAGGGGGCCCAGACTATACACGTGGTAGATCATGATTAGAGTCCTCATGCAAAAATACATCAGGAAAATACCGATAACATTGCATAAAGACTCCTGATGTTATATTTTCTCGTGATTCTCAATTTCTAGGCAGTTTTCTTACCGCAAATTTATCAATTAGTTTCAATCTATTTTGCAAATTTTTTTTTTTTGGAAGGATATTGTTAATAATAGATTATCATCGAAGATTTCAATTCGAACCAATCAATGAAACAAAACAATACAAGCTAAGATAATTTGAGGAAATCTATTATTTCCTTTTGGTCAAAATAATGAAGGTATCAAAGCTTTGTAGGCTCCTTAAAAATGGCATTAGATTACTCTCAAAAGTTACAATAATTCTTTCATGATTAAATCAAGAAAATTATGACATGCAAAGAAAATTTGTTTGTTACATAAACTTAAAAAACTAAAGGTAAGATAGAGTCAAAAAATGAGCCAAAAAAGTTATTGCCTCAAGTCATTATTTGGCATAAATGAGAAGCACATGGACAGAGAAATCTGATTATATATGACTATTTTATTAGAAAAATATATTTGAAGATTCATTTCAGAACAGAAAGTCCTTATTTTTTGTAACAAATGGTCAAAATCACTGTAATGAAAAGCTTATTAATGAGTTTATTCATNCATCTGAAGATTCATTTGAGAATAGAAAGTCCTTATTTTTTGTAACAAATGGTCAAAATCACTGTAATGAAAAGCTTATTAATGAGTTTATTCATTATCCTTGTACAGATTATGTCAAACAAACATTATAAGATAATTAATTATTTGCTAAAGTATGATCAAGGTATAATGTAGTTTATGTCAAAGTGACAGTGTGAATCCAACTACAAATGATGCAATCACCCTCCTTGCTGTCTCCCGTGTCCCCTACAGCAGCAAAACCCTTTTTTTGTAATAATAATTTAATGGCACTAACGAACGTTTTTTTTTTTAATTTTTTTATGTTTTATTTTCCTTTGATGCTTGGGATCCTCTTCTTGGCCTTGTGCTCAAACTGAGGTGTTTNCATCCTTATACAGATTATGACAACCAAACATTATAAGATAATCAATTAATTGCTAAAGTATGATCAAGATATAATGTAGTTATTTTTATGTCAAAGTGACAGTGTGAATCCAACTACAAATGATGCAATTACCCTCCTTGCTGTCTCCCGTGTCCCCTACAGCAGCAAAACCCTTTTTTTATTCGCCCCCTCAATTTTTGTGATAATAATTTAATGGCACTAACGAACGTTTTTTTATTTTTTTATGTTTTATTTTCCTTTGATGCTTGGGATCCTCTTCTTGGCCTTGTGCTCAAACTGAGGTGTTTGAGATGACCAAAAGACTTGTTTCTTGGCTGGCTTTCAATTATTTTCTTAGGAATGTGTATTTACATATTTAACATCTGAACTTTGAATTTTACAATCATACCACTAAGCCTTGTTGTTNCTTTTGTGATAATAATTTAATGGCACTAACGAACGTTTTTGTTATTTTTTTTATGTTTTATTTTCCTTTGATGCTTGGGATCCTCTTCCGGGCCTTGTGCTCAAACTGAGGTGTTTGAAATGACCAAAAGACTTGTTTCTTGGCTGGCTTTCAATTATTTTTNACGTAGAATTAACGAGATTCGACAAAGATGCCTACGCCCTCGGGAGCAGAGCGGCGGTTTTTCCTTCAAGAAAAAAAATAAAAGATCCTGTTAGGGTTACAATATAACACATATATATAACCCTAACGTACAATATGTAATTACAAAATTACCCATATACCGTACCGCCGGGGCATTGCCTTCGCACCCCTCAACCCACAACAAAAAACTCCTCCAATTGGACAAATGTTTTTGCTCCACTCCACTCGCTCGCTACGTTCCTCTTCAGCATTTGTCCCTTATCTGGTATATGAGTCATACCTAACACTTGTGTAGCTCTCTTTATTATTTGAATTGCATGGTTTTTATGAGGAAGACTTACCACTCAATTCTTATGTATTTATATATCTATCAGCTAAAAATTTATTTTCATGGAAAGGTGTATTTTATTTTCTTAGATAAATAATGATATTTTAGATGTGATGTAAAAGATTTGGAGGTTATAAATGTAAAAAATAAAGTTTAGGTATTAGATATATAAATACATAAGAATTGAGTGGAATGTTTGTGAATCTTCTTCACATACATACCTCTCCATTTTTATGTATTTACACATCTATCATTTAAACTCAATTTTTATACATGTCATATTATTTATATAAGAAAAACAGTATTTAATTTTTCAAAAATTAAAGTAAGAATATTTAAAATGTGATAAGAAAGATTTGAATGTTATAAATATAAAAAAATAAAGTTCAGATGCTACAAATATAAATACATAAGAACTGAGACATATGTATGTAAATCTTTCTTTCTTTTATAATATCCAAATGAAATCTCCAGGCTTTCATGGTTTATATAGAGCGAAGAAGATGGAGTGCAAGCAAACAGAGTGTTTTGTTATTCTTCGACAGNTTTCAGATGCTACAAATATAACTACACAAGAACTGAGACATATGTATGTAAATCTTCCTTTCTTTTATAATATCCAAATGAAATCTCCTGGCTTTCATGGTTTATATAGAGCGAAGAAGATGGAGTGCAAGCAAACAGAGTGTTTTGTTATTCTTCGACAGTCTATAGTCTCTATGCTCTTCCCTCCTTCCTGCACCAGTTTCTCTTTCAACAGGTACGCACAATAAAGGAGCCTCCTTTCATGAGAAATCTATCTACTTCTCCCATTCCGCTCTCTTGCTTAGATTATTATATTAAAACCTTACTGGTTCTGGTTAATGATTGATGAATTAATGAAGTCTTCCTCTCTTGGCTTACATGCATGCATGTTTGGAACGCTGAGAGTTTTGGGTTGAAGTTAACTCAATATTGTTAATGAATGATAGCAAATGCAAGCAAATAAGTATAGTTTACTGTTAGTAACTCAACTCTTTTATCAGTTTTTAAGTGAGATTAATGTGATGCTAACATAAAGTTTTTTTTTTTTTTGGCTGGTGTTAAGGTAAGTGAGAGTATTTTGGATGATTAAAAAATTAAGTTGATGTCAAAGTACCAAGGGATCGGCTCTCACTTATAGGAATAAATATTACGTGTGGCGATCACATGTCTGGATGACGGTCCGGATGGACTGTCGTGAGATACACGGTGGCGTGACTCCATCCAGACTATCGTTTAGACGTGCAGTCCGCCGCACGTAATATTTTCTTCACTTATAAGTTGGGGTGTGCATTATTTAATTTAAACTGAAAAATTGAACTTGATGAGTATAGTAGTTTAAACTGAAAAATACAGACACACACACACATCTAAGTAATTATGTTTAATCTCTCATTTTCTCCTTATGTTTTTATTTGATTCTTGTCTTTACGTTGATAAACTTACATTTTATCTCTTCTCTCATTTATAGTAACTCAATTCCTATGTCACTTTCTTGGCATACTTGTGATTTCTAATAGTACTTTTTNGATTACGTGCGGCGATCACATGTCTGGTTGATGGTCCGGTTGGGCTGTCGTGAGATACACGTTGGCATGACTCCATCCAGACTATCGTTTGGACTTGCAGTCCGCCGCACGTAATATTTTCTTCACTTATAAGTTGGGTTGTGCATTATTTAATTTAAACTAAAAAATTGAACTTGATGAGTATAGTAGTTTAAACTGAAAAATACAGACACACACACAAATCTAAGTAATTATGTTTAATCTCTCATTTTCTCCTTATGTTTTTATTTGATCTTTGTCTTTACATTGATAAACTTACATTTTATCTCTTTTCTCTCATTTATAGTAACTCAATTCCTATGTCACTTTCTTGGCATACTTGTGATTTCTAATAGTACTTTTTAACTAAAACATTATTTAATTTATTTTGGCAGGGAAAGGGAAATTGATCACAGTTGAATGATCTACTTTGCATTTATGGAAAATTTCAATTAATTGAATCATATACAAGAAGAAATATGTTTTCTTGTGTTAGTTTTATCTCAAATTATGTGTGAAATGCATGAAGCAGCTATTAAGCTACAGAGTGTGTGTGAGAGCAATCGAACAAGAAGAAATCTGGCAGATTGTGCAGCAGTAGTTGAGGAGCTCTGGTAAGTTCAATTTTTTCAGTTTGACCTTTGAATTTCTTATGCTGCTGCATTCAGCATTGGCTTATGTATTTTTTCTGTAAGTTTCTCTTATTACAGGTGGAGGGCTTTGGATTTCGCTTCTCTGAAGCGCAGCTCTGTAACATTTTTCGATGATGAGAAGCCGGAGAGCACAGCTTCACGTTGGGCCAGGGCCAGGATGAGAGCTGCGAAGGTAATGGCAGCAACAAAATTATTATTTATTAATGATATGAAATCCTTCCAGCATTTTGTTATTATATTACTTAAAATCATGTATCAATCGTCTTATAAACCTTGCAGGTTGGGAAGGGCTTGTCAAAAAGTGATAAAGCTCAAAAATTGGCACTGCAACACTGGTTGGAAGCTGTGAGTTCTCTGTATCCTTCTCTGTGAAATTTTTTGTTGTTTTGACTTAGGTTGTCAAAAATTGACCCGGTAAGCCAATTTGATCTGACTTCGACTCGAAAAATTTGGGTTTGGGTTGACTGGAATAATTTTTACATTGGGTTTGGGTTAGGAATTCGAACATGTTTAATTTTTCAGGTTTAGTTCTGGTTAAACTGCCAACCCGAAATTAACTCGAATCAAACCTGCTAACTGAAAATCGACCCGCCAACTTGAGGTTGACCTGAATTTGACATTAAATTGACCCAAATAATTGTTATGCTTTATGTTAAATGAGTTATCCGTATCGGGTTTAAGTTAGGGGGTTGAAGGCGTGGGGTCGAGTTAGGGTTGGACTTTCTGACCCATTTAATATTTATTTCGAGTTCGGATAAAGCAGTTTTGGTTAATTTGATACTCCTGTTTTTATAGATAACCAAGACTAAGGATACTACAACCTTGAGTAGACTCTCCATCTACTTGTAACTCATTTTCTCTTAACTATGGTTTATATTTTTCTCCTTTGCCTATGATTTTCCCAGTCTTGGAATCGCCATGTAAATTTGCTTGTTATTTCTCGATTCATCAAACCAATTTTATAATGATTGTGTACAGATAGATCCAAGACATCGGTATGGGCATAATTTGCAATTTTATTATGATGTCTGGTTTGAAATTGAGAGCACCCAACCATTTTTCTACTGGCAAGTATGTGCCCCTTAGTCATTCTTCTTTCCAAATGCATAAATTTCTAGCAGGCTATCTGACTTCCTCTACAACAATGAAGGCTGGATGTCGGATATGGTAAAGAATTTAGTCTCAAAAAATGACCAAGAATCATTCTTCAGCAGCAGTGCATCAAATATCTCGGGCCAGTATGCTTCTGAAGCTTTCATGTTCTTTCTTAATATATTGTAAATATTCTGATTTGATATGATATTACAGAAGGAGAGGAAGGCGTACGAAGTAACAATTAACGATGGGAAATTTGTTTACAAGCAAACTAAGTTGGCNAATTATTTTTTTAGGAATGTGTGTTTACTTGTTTAACATCTGAACTTTGAATTTTACAATCATACCACTAAGCCTTGTTGTTGAGAATTTTAGGGCAAAGAAACGCATATATTGACGCAAATTTAGAAAGAAACACATAGATTTAACGAGATTCGACAAAGATGTCTACGCCCTCGGGAGCAGAGCGACGGTTTTTCCTTCAAGAAAAAATACAAGATCCCGTTAGAGTTACAGTATAACACATATATATAACCCTAACGTACAATATGTAATTACAAAATTACCCATGTACCGTACCGCGGGGGGTGTTGCCTCCACACCCCTCAACCCACAACAGAAAACTCCTCCAATTGGACAGATGTTTTTGCTCCACTCCACTCGCTCGCTCCGTTCCACTTCAGTATTTGTCCCTTATCTGGTATATGAGTCATACCTAACGCTTGTGTAGCTCTCTTTATCATTTGAATTGCATGGTTTTTATGAGGAAGACTTACCACTCAATTCTTATGTATTTATATATCTATCAGCTAANCTTTGTTGAGAATTTTAGGGCAAAGGAACGCATAAATTGACGCAAATTTAAAAAGAAACACATAGATTTAACGAGATTCGGCAAAGATGCTTACGCCCTCGGGAGCAGAGCGGCGGTTTTTCCTTCAAGAAAAAAAAAATACAAGATCCCATACCCTGACATATAATATGTAATTATAAAATTACCCATGTACCGTACCGCGGGGGTGTTGCCCCCACACCCCTCAACCCACATCAAAAAACTCCTCCAATTGGACAGATGTTTTTGCTCCACTCCACTCGCTCGCTCCGTTCCACTACAACATTTGTCTCTTATCTAGTATATGAGTCATATCAAACACTTGTGCAACTCTCTTTATTATTTGAATTGCATGATTTTTATGTGATTTTTATGAGGAAGATTTACCACTCAAATCTTATGTATTTATATATCTATGAGCTAAAAATTTATTTTCATGGAAAGGTGTATTTTATTTTCTTAGATAAATAATGATATTTTAGATGTGATGTAAAAGATTTGGAGGTTATAAATGTAAAAAATAAAGTTAAGGTATTAGATGTATAAATACATAAGAATTGAGTGGAATGTTTGTGAATCTTCCTTCCAATCTTCATTTTTATCTAAGAAGAAGATTCACATACATACTAGTCAATTCTGATGTATTTACACATCTATCATTTAAACTTAAATTTTTATACATACGTCATATTATTTATATAAGAAAAATTGTATTTAATATTTTAAAAATTAAAGTAATAATATTTAAAAAGTGATATGAAAGATTTGAATGTTATAAATATAAAAAAATAAAGTTCAACTGCTACAAATAAGTACATAAGAATTGAGACGTATGTAAGTAAATCTTCCTTTCTTTTATAATATCCAAATGAAATCTCCTGGCTTTCATGGTTTATATAGAGCGAAGAAGATGGAGTGCAAGCAAACAGAGTGTTTTGTTATTCTTCGACAGTCTATAGTCTCTAAGCTCTTCCCTTCTTCCTGCACCAGTTTCTCTTTCAACAGGTACGCACAATAAAGGAGACTCCTTTCATGAGAAATCTATCTACTTCTCCCATTCCGCTCTCTTGCTTAGATTATTATATTAAAACCTTACTGGTTCTGGTTAATGATTGATGAATTAATGAAGTCTTCCTCTCTTGGCTTACATGCATGCATGGTTGGAACGCTGAGAGTTTTGGGTTGAAGTTAACTCAGTATTGTTAATGAATGATAGCAAATGCAAGCAAATAAGTATAGTTTACTGTTAGTAACTCTTTTATCAGTTTTAAGTGAGATAAATGTGATGGTAACATAAAGTTTTTTTTTTTTTTTTTCTGGTGTTTAGGTAAGTGAGAGTATTTTGGATGATTGAAAAATTAAGTTGATATCAAAGTACCAAGGGATCGACTCTCACTTATAGGAATTATAGGAATAAATATTACGTGCGGCGATCACATGTCTGGATGACGGTCCGGATGGACCGTCGTGAGATACATGGTGGCGGACTCCATCCAGACTATCGTTTGGACGTGCAGTCCGCCGCACTTAATATTTTCTTCACTTATAAGTTGGGGTGTGCATTATTTAATTTAAACAGAAAAATTGAACTTGATGAGTATAGTAGTTTAAACTGTAAAATACAGACACACACACATCTAAGTAATTATGTTTAATCTCTCATTTTCTCCTTATGTTTTTATTTGATTTTTGCCTTTACATTGATAAACTTACAATTTATGCCTTTTCTCTCATTTATAGTAACTCAATTCCTATGTCACTTTCTTGGCATACTTGTGATTTCTAATAGTACTTTTTAACTAAAACATTATTTAATTTATTTTGGCAGGGAAAGGGAAATTGATCACAGTTGAATGATCTACTTTGCATTTATGGAAAATTTCAATTAATTGAATCATATACAAGAAGAAATATGTTTTCTTGTGTTAGTTTTATCTCAAATTATGTGTGAAATGCATGAAGCAGCTATTAAGCTACAGAGTGTGTGTGAGAGCAATCGAACAAGAAGAAATCTGGCAGATTGTGCAGCAGTAGTTGAGGAGCTCTGGTAAGTTCAATTTTTTCAGTTTGACCTTTGAATTTCTTATGCTGCTGCATTCAGCATTGGCTTATGTATTTTTTCTGTAAGTTTCTCTTATTACAGGTGGAGGGCTTTGGATTTCGCTTCTCTGAAGCGCAGCTCTGTAACATTTTTCGATGATGAGAAGCCGGAGAGCACAGCTTCACGTTGGGCCAGGGCCAGGATGAGAGCTGCGAAGGTAATGGCAGCAACAAAATTATTATTTATTAATGATATGAAATCCTTCCAGCATTTTGTTATTATATTACTTAAAATCATGTATCATTCGTCTTATAAACCTTGCAGGTTGGGAAGGGCTTGTCAAAAAGTGATAAAGCTCAAAAATTGGCACTGCAACACTGGTTGGAAGCTGTGAGTTCTCTGTATCCTTCTCTGTGAAATTTTTTGTTGTTTTGACTTAGGTTGTCAAAAATTGACCCGGTAAGCCAATTTGATCTGACTTCGACTCGAAAAATTTAGGTTTGGGTTGACTGGAATAATTTTTACATTGGGTTTGGGTTAGGAATTCAAACATGTTTAATTTTTCAGGTTTGGTTCTGGTTAAACCGCCAACCCGAAATTAACTCGGTGAAACCAACCCGGTTAGAAAATCGACCCGCCAACTTGAGGTTGACCTGAATTTGACATGAAATTGACCCAAATAACTGTTATGCTTTATGTTAAATGAGTTATCCGTATCGGGTTTAAGTTGGGGGGTTGAAGGCGTGGGGTCGAGTTAGGGTTGGACTTTCTAACCTATTTAATATTAGTTTTGGTTAATTTGATACTCCTATTTTGATAGATAACCAAGACTAAGGATACTACAACCTTGAGTAGACTCTCCATCTACTTGTAACTCATCTTCTCTTAACTATGGCTTATATTTTTCTCCTTTGCCTATGATTTTCCCGGTCTAGGAATCGCCATGTAAATTTGCTTGTTATTTCTCGATTCATCAAACCAATTTTATAATGATTGTGTACAGATAGATCCAAGACATCGGTATGGGCATAATTTGCAATTCTATTATGATGTCTGGTTTGAAAGTGAGAGCACCCAACCATTTTTCTACTGGTAAGTATGCGCCCCTTAGTCATTCTTCTTTCCAAATGCATAAATTTCTAGCAGGCTATCTGACTTCCTCTACAACAATGAAGGCTGGATGTTGGATATGGTAAAGAATTTAGTCTCAAAAAATGTCCAAGAATCATTCTTCAGCAGCAGTGCATCAAATATCTCGGGCCAGTATGCTTCTGAAGCTTTCATGTTCTTACTTAATATATTGTAAATATTCTGATTTGATATGATATTACAGGAGGGGAAGGCGTACGAAGTAACAATTAACGATGGGAAATTTGTTTACAAGCAAACTAAGTTGGCAGTACATACTGCTGATGGTGCAAAATGGATGTTTGTGTTAAGTTCACACGGGGCTTTATATGTGGGACAAGTATGCAATAGATCGGATTGGTTTATAATTTAAATTTGAGACATTTTGTTTGTATTGTTTCTCATATCCATCCTTCTCTTTTGCAAGCAGAAGAAGAAAGGCAAATTTCATCATTCAAGTTTTCTGGCAGGTGGAGCCACCATTGCTGCAGGAAGGTTGGTTGTCAATAATGGTTTCTTGGAGGTATCTGAAATAAGTCAACAAATAAAATTTAGCAGACTAGCAGAGATAAAAGATCATTTTTTTAATTTTTCACTAATAGTACTGTGTCTGTTATAGGCTACTTGGCCACACAGTGGTCACTACCTCCCAACAGAAGAAAATTTTAAGGAGTTCATAAACTTCCTAGAGGAGAATAATGTGGACCTCAGCAATGTTAAGGTCTTCAACATCATCTTCAACAAAATTAATTTATTTGAACACTAAATCTATCTAATTTTTAATTGAATATTCTCTCTTAATGTTCCATTGAAGTGGATGAGCGTTCTCTCGAACATTCGTCATCATTTAAGATGTTTATTAATGAGGAAGCATTGATGACCATGGATGCACAGGAGGTAGAGAAGTGTCAAACGGTGACAGAGTTGTAGAAAAGAGTCACTTTGTTCTTATTTCTGTGGAAGATAACATTCATATGTAATCTTTTTGACATGTACATTTGTAAAATAGAAGTGTACATATTCAACTTTCTTGATTATCTCTTTTATTTGTGTTGTCAAATGAGTAATTTGATGATATTTTTTTTAGTAAATGAACAAAGTGTTTTATATAAAATTGTAGATAACTGAGGATTGCAATAACAAGTATATGTTTTCCCCTTTGATCTGGTGTGATGAAATTTCTTACTAGCTGTAATATAAAGATTGGGATCAAATTGTGTAACAGTTACTTGTATTTTCTTGCACTAATCGAGAGTTAATAAATATGTAATCTTATTTTTCTTCAGAAGCAAAACAGAAATAAGGTTTAGAGAATTTGATGCTATGTGAATATCCTTAGGACCACAAAGTATATTCTCTTTTACATATTAAAATCCCTTTGGTTATTTGTAGAGATAAAATAGGTTTTAGAATAAAGAGATAAAGTATTTTCTCAAGGACAAACTGGTTGAGTTTTTAATAGAGCTTTAAATTAAATGTATGCCTGAAATAAATACCTTAATAAGATACATTAGTGGCTAAGACAATGTTGGTGCTTTTTATTAAATTTCTGAAGATTTTGATGAGAAGGTAGTGTCATATCAGCCTCAAAGACATTTGGAGTGATTCTTGACTAATGCATCCCAAGATTGATCTGATTACTCCAAAATAGGGCCTAATTGTTTTAGAAGGATTGGTCATCACCTACTCTCTTAAATGAATATAAATGTTTGAAATGCCCAAATTTCCCTATAACTAATGAGGAAATTGATATCTCCACTAACGTTGTTAGTTATTAACTTAATATACATGCATAAATTATAAGATGAGATGGGTATCAAACTTTTTTTTATGATAGCTTGAAAACAGACTAGGAGATTTTATAAGCTAGATTGGTTTGCATTGGGTTGGTTGTTATATAAGGTAACACATGAACATTTAATTGTCATACTAGCATAAAGTAATACGTAGTCTTTTTGAAAATAAATCGGTCCAGAGGAGACAGAAATAAAAGAAAATTATAAGATATTCATCTCTCTGATTTCAAAGTTATCAGCACAAAAAAACAAATGTAACTCTTGAGACCTTCTAATATGATAATTATTTTTTGTTTTTTAATTCTCTTGTCTTATGACTATATCTTCTATGCTACTTCTCTTTTGCTATGTTCGAGAGACTTAAGACTTTTCTTTCGTTTTGTGAGCAAGGGTGTACTCAAATCTTTGGAAGGATGAGTGAATATCTCGAGTGGCATTTTTACGAGATATAAGTTTTTGAAAGAGTTGATGAGTGGCCTTTTAATATGCACCATGATTATGAATTATTTATTAGTAGATCAAACTATCTACTTACTCTATGAGCATATTGATTTGTTTAGGTTGAACCATTTAAGTTTGATATTCATTTCATAATATTTGATCTTTTTTGAAGTTTTTTTTTTATAGTTTGTCATGCTTGCATCTGAGTTGTTGTTTGCATAGCATAAACAACACATTGCTATTCTANCTGCTATGTTCGAGAGACTTAAGACTTTTCTTTCGTTTTGTGAGCAAGGGTGCACTCAAATCTTTGGAAGGATGAGTGAATATCTCGAGTGGCATTTTTACGAGATATAAGTTTTTGAAAGAGTAGATGAGTGGCCTTTTAATATGCACCATGATTATGAATTATTTATTAGTAGATCAAACTATCTACTTACTCTATGAGCATATTGATTTGTTTAGGTTGAACCATTTAAGTTTGATATTCATTTCATAATATTTGATCTTTTTTTATGTTTTTTTTATAGTTTGTCATGCTTGCATCTGAGTTGTTGTTTGCATAGCATAAACAACACATTGCTATTCTAAAATGGTTTAATTAAATCAATTTGCTTTGTAATTCGGCATACATTTAACTCAATAAATGACCGTCAACTATGTTCAATGAGCTAACAGGCCAAATTTGATCTAGCTTTGATTCAACTAATTTGTTTCTAGCAATCTAATTAAAAAAAAAAANTGCATACATTTAACTCAATAAATGACCGTCAATTATGCTCAATAAGCTAACAGGCCAAATTTGATCTAGCTTTGATTCAACTAATTTGTTTCTAGCAATCTAATTAAAAAAAAAAAAAAATCTAAAATGCACATAAAAATAGTTTAGTGCAAATCATTCTAATTCTATTTCTTGTCTCAACTAATATATCATTATTTTGCATCCATTCTTATCACTTTTATCATTATAACCTTAAGTTCTTATATTGAAAATATTTTATTTAATTATAGATGAGAGTCACCTCATGCTTTCCAGATAGAGTTTGAGCTTAAACTTAATTAATTAGAACTGGACAAAGATCAGAATTTTGAATAATTTAATTATGTATAAATGAGGTTAGCTATAGAAGTTGTTTAATCTTTTTAAGATGTATATGTTCTCATGTTATTCATGAGTTCATACAACCCAGGAAAGATTTTGTTTTTAGGAGGAAGGGATCTTCCCTGAATCTCTAGGGGAGGAAGAAATAGTGCTTTGGGAGGAAGGGGTTTTAGTTCGAGTCCTCAAAAGAGTCGAATGAGCTATACAAAGGAAATATAAATAATTATATAATTATATCAAGTACAATATTGTGGTCGNGCATACAACCCAGGAAAGATTTTGTTTTTAGGAGGAAGGGATCTTCCCTGAATCTCTGGGGGAGGAAGAAATAGTGCTTTGGGAGGAAGGGGTTTTAGTTCGAGTCCTCGAAAGAGTCGAATGAGCTATACAAAGGAAATATAAATAATTATATAATTATATCAAGTACAATATTGTGGTCGTTTATGACGTCCCAAAGAAAAGGTTGTGACGTGAGTGTCTGGCGACACCGCAAATATGGATGAACTTATGTGCTTCAATGTAATTAATGATGGTCTTCTTCTGTAGTTGGTTTACTTCGGGCTAGTTCGACCACTTCGGCAGGTGAGCTCAGTTCGAACACTTCAATAGATGGGCTCAGTTCGATAACTTCGAACGGGTGGGCTCAACTCGAAAGTACACGTGCCTCTATTTGGGTATAGAGAAGCATGTGATAAAATTAAGTAATATTTACGTGCCAAAACAAAAGAATTATTTGGTTGCTGAGTTGCAGCTTGCAAGATGCGTACGTTTCTTTGGTCATTGTTCTCCACATGTAAGATAGTGAAATAGAATATATGCCAACTAAATTAAGCATCATCCTTCTGAGGAGGCATTAATATTTAATTAAGAAAATACTGTCCAACTTTTAAATATTATCATTTAATTTTTTAAAAACTGAAATATAATTTTCCATGCATAGATAAGGTGGTATTAGGTAAAAATTGAAATATAGGTGTCAGATTTGTGGATACTCAAGAGTTGAGTGGTATGTATGTAAATAATCCTCTTTTAAGAGAAAAGTTGTTCCATACGGATATATCAGGTGATCTATGGTCATGATGTATTTCGGTGGGCCCCATTTAAATTTTAAAAAAAAAAAAAACTGTACTGTCAGGATTGGACACCACATACAGAGATGCATGCGGTGTCCGTATGTAATAATTTCTTCTTTTAAGGGGCATGTATTTTACTATCACATAAATCATTTATGTCACATCAAAATATAATCATTTTAATTTTAAGAAGTGACATTGACCTTTTGATTGTAATATCTGAATTATCGTGTTGCCTTCTCATGAATATAGTAGAAAAATAGTGAAAAAAATAGGCATCCATATCATGTGTTTTTGTAGATGTAATAATTAGAATTCTTGAATTGAGGCCACATATACATTTAATTAGTTGTGATGATAATATAGAATGCATCTATATTATGAATTAATTACCCACCCTAACTTCTTCTCGAAAGAATAAGAAAGAAAAATAGTTTAACATAATAGATAATATTTAGAAAGAGATTAAAATTAAAATTAAGGGCATATTTATAGTTTGAATTCTTCAGTACTTTGGTAAGATGAGTACTTAAACCTAAAATTTTAGGATTCTTCATTTGATATGTGTTGTACATTCGAACAATGAATTATTCCATATGTATGGTTTTTGTTAAATAACTTTGCATAATCTAACATTTCTAAATCATGTGTATTTTATGGCATTAACTTATTTCCTTGTTGTGATACTCGTATTATTAGAATTAGTTTAAAGGGATAACTCCATGTAAATTTTTCATTTTTTCAAATTTTCATAGAATAAGTCCCGTGTCTCGTAGGAGTTACTTATTAATCTATACCTGTGCAAAATCCGTGTACAACACTAAAATGATAAATTATCTCTATTGCTTTAAATATTCTAACATAGAATATTTTTAATTGAAACGATAAATATATAAAAAAGAGTTACAAAGATCACAATGTTTTATTTATAATAAAACTTATCAGGATATGAGGCTCCGGCCCATGTAGATGCAAAAACCCAAAATAGATCAGTGATTTATGTTATCACTTGCCCAATCGACATATGCATANATCGGGCTAGTTTGACCACTTCGGCAGGTGGGCTCAGTTCAAACACTTCAATAGATGGGCTCAGTTCGATAACTTCGAACGGGTGGGCTCAACTTGAAAGTACACGTGCCTCTATTTGGGTATAGAGAAGCATGTGATAAAATTAAGTAATATTTACGTGCCAAAACAAAAGAATTATTTGGTTGCTGAGTTGCAGCTTGCAAGATGCGTACGTTTCTTTGGTCATTGTTCTCCACATGTAAGATAGTGAAATAGAATATATGCCAACTAAATTAAGCATCATCCTTCTGAGGAGGCATTAATATTTAATTAAGAAAATACTGTCCAACTTTTAAATATTATCATTTAATTTTTTAAAAACTGAAATATAATTTTTCATGCATAGAAAAGATGGTAATAGGTAAAAATTGAAATATAGGTGTTAGATTTCTGGATACTCAAGAGTTGAGTGGCATGTATGTAAATAATCCTCTTTTAAGAGAAAAGTTGTTTCATACGGATATATCAGGTGATCTACGGTCAGGATGTATTTCGGTGGGCCCCACTTAAATTTTTTTTTTTAAAAAAAAAACTGTACTGTCAGGATTGGACACTACATACAGAGATGCATGCGGTGTCCGTATGCAAAAATTTCTTCTTTTAAGGGGCATGTATTTTACTGTCACATAAATCTTTTATGTCACATCAAAATATAATCATTTTAATTGTAAGAAGTGACATTGACCTTTTGATTGTAATATCTGAATTATCGTGTTGCCTTCTCATGGTTATAGTAGAAAATAGTGAAAAAAATAGGCATCCATATCATGTGTTTTTGAAGATGTAACACATACATTTAATTAGTTGTGATGATAATATAGAATGCATCTATATTATGAATTAATTACCCACCCTAACCTCTTCTTGAAAGAATAAGAAAGAAAAGTAGTTTAACATAGTAGATAATGATTAGAAAGAGATTAAAATTAAAATTAAGGGCATATTTATAGTTTGAATTCTTCAGTACTTTGGTAAGATAAGTACTAAAACCTAAAATTTTAGGATTCTTCATTTGATATGTGTGTACATTCGAACAATGAATTATTCCATATATATGGTTTTTGTTAAATAACTTTGTATAATCTAACATTTCTAAATCATGTGTATTTTATGGCATTAACTTATTTCCTTATTGTGATACTCGGATTATTAGAATTAGTTTAAAGGGATAACTCCATGGAAATTTTTCATTTTTTCAAATTTTCATAGAATAAGTCTCGTGCCTCGTAGGAGCTACTTATTAATCGATATCTGTGCAAAATCCTTGTACAATACTAAAATGAAAATTTTCTATTGCTTTAAATATTCTAACATAGAATATTTTTAATTGAAACGATAAATATATAAAAAAGAGTTACAAAGATCACAATGTTTTATTTATAATAAAACTGATCAGGATATGAGATTCAAGCCCATGTAGATGCAAAAACCCAAAATAGATCAGTGATTTATGTTATCACTTGCCCAATCGACATATGCATAGGCACTTAAAAGCATATAGCCAGAAATAATGGGAAGTCCATGATGAATGGTCCATTTTAAATACCAAAGAAGTATTTTTAATTTTTGATAATGTATGAGATTAGGTTGATGCATGTGTTGACTTAAATAATTGACTGTGAAGGTCATGCCTTGGTGGGTAAAGGTAAGGTATTGGAGCGAGCCAATATTTTTTCTATACTGGTCCTGGCCTGGCATGGGTGTTGAAATATTAGATTGTTTATGATGATTGGTAGGAAGAGGAGTTAAGACGGGTTTGACTTGAGACATGCTAATTTTATTCAAAAGTTTAGTTTGGTTTAAAAGTACTCTTGAGAGATTTTGTAAATGTGTAACCCAAGAAAGTGAGACATCGAACCTAGTTGTTTTAGATTAAATTGAGTACTCAAAGTGTATATTAAATTATGAGAGTTGCAATGGAGTTTCTAGTGATTAATATGTCATCCACATAATCAAGGAGATAAATGTAAAAGTGACTGTGATTATAATAAGTAGAGATGGATCAACAGTGTTTAAAATAAATTTTTTATTATATAAATACTTGCAAAACATGGAATATCGCTGTCGGGTAGCTTGCTTAAGCCCATAGATAGATTTAACTTACCCACATAATGAGGGTAAGTATTATCTATGAAACCAGGCGGTCAAGACATAAAAACAGTGTCATCTAGTTTACCATATAAAAAAAAGCATGGGAAACATTAATTTGCATATTTTTTCATTTTTTTTGAAGTGGCAAAAGCAATGAGAAGCCTAGTGGTGGAAAATTTTGCAACAAGACTAAAAGTTTCATTATAGTTAATAACTTGTTGTTTAAACCCTTACAAAATTAACCTAGCTTTGTAACGAGCAATGGATTCATTAGCAAAATATTTAATTTTAAATTTCCATTTGCAACCTACTATATTTTGTTTTGTAGAAGGGGGAACAAGTGTATGTTCCCTGCTGTTGAAGAGCCATAAATTCTGCTGACCAGTAAAAATCTTGGATAGCTTGCTTATAAGTGCTTGTTGGTTCCAATATGCTCTATTCAGTACCTTTTTGCTCCTTTTTAACTCAGCTTCGCTCCATGTGTCCTACCTGTTATACCTACAAGAAAAACATTAGAATATCCTTATTTAAAGTGCAGTTTCATCCAAAAATAAATGTAAAAGACAAATGAATTTTAACATGTTGAAAGACATATCAGATATGTGTTTCAGATTTGTTCTTTAGAGAAGTGCACCAACAGAACTTGGAGTATGAATCAACGAAAGTTACATAATATTTCAATTCTTCTATCAAAGTTTGGGGAAAAGGACTCCAAATATCATAATGCAATATCTCTAAAATATCATAAGTAGAGTAGAACTGCCAGAAAAATGTAATTTGGGATTTTAATTTTGATTACAATCAGTACATGGGTGAAAATAAAGGAATTTTAAGATGTGGAAAAGAATGAGGATGACCAAAACTTTGGTGTCATATGTTTGAACTAGTAATAGTGATGAGAGTTTTCATCGCGTATAAGCCTTGATTAGTAGTTCCAAAGAGGAGAATTTTTTTGGTTGCAAGATCTTGAATTTAGAATTTGTGAGCACAAAATAGCTTGATAGTTATTATCTTGAGTGAGTTTGTGAACAAAGATAAGATTGTGAGTAAGATGAGGGAATCTAAACAATGGTGAGAGTTTAAGCTTACTGCTAGGGTTTGAAAGAGTATCATATCCAACATGTGTAATTTTACTTTGTCCATTACTTTCAACCATTTGTTTTGAGTCATTGTACGTAGATGGTTGGTGTAGATTATCCAAATGAGGAGTAATATGAGCTATTGCACCCTTGTCTAGTACCCAATCCTGAGATTGAGCTAAGCTGAATTTGGCTGTCGAGAGTTGTGGGTCGAGGTGTGGATGTTGTTTTATAATGAAGGTGGGTATGGTTCCAACAATTACTTGTCAAGTTACCTTTATTCTTGCAAATTTTTCATATGATGTGTGGTTTTGGTTTTGTCAAGTTGTTGTTTTGATGTTTGTTGTGTGAGTTATTGTCAAAATTTCTTAAATTATGATAACCAACTATGTTTTTATATGTAACTAGTGTAGTATGTTAGATGTTTTTGTTGTATTCGTTGGCTCGACTGCATTCCTCACTATGCAATAATGAATACAAATCCTCAAGACTAATCTGATGCATTTGGGTTATGATAGTTGTTTTAAAGTCTTGATAGCTCAAGGGAAAACCATTTAAGGTGTAAAGAATGATGTCCTCATTATCAATTTGAAGCCTGCGGTTACAATATGATCCACTAGGTTCTTAATGACTATGAGATATTGACTCAAAGTGTTGGCTCCCATAGTGATATTATGTAGTTCGTTCTTGAGCTATATAATTTAAGTCTATTTGTGGATTGAATGTTTTTTTTCTAGACTGTGCCATATCTCTGATGTATGAGTAAAATGAAGAATGTATGAGATGATAGAAGGAGAGATGGTAGAAAATATTACAACAACGAGGTTCTGATCGATAAGTTGCAAAGATGATAGTCTTGATTTTTAACAGAATTTCCTGTCTCATCTTGAATGAACCTTGGAGGGGGGAAATTGTGTTATCTAAAAAGAATTCAAAATTATTAGCAATAAGCAATTTAGAGATCTGAACTTTTCATGCCAAATAATTTTCTTGAGTTAATGGAGTGATGGCCACANAATGTCATCAATCATTGTATCCTACAATAATTAGCATATAAAGTTTGATTTATTTTATATTAAGATTGTAATTATGACGGCACATTATCTGCTTTTTTTATCTAGCCAAAGACTTAATTGGACATAGAATAGGATTGTGAATTTAGCTCAAAGATTGTTAATCCATTGATGATTAATTTGAATTTTGGTTTGGATTGAAATAAACGAGTTGAGCTATGAGCCTAAACTTCGGATCTAATTTGAATGGAACGATTCGTGAGCTAATTTCAAGCAAGAACGAATTCAAATAACACAATTTGAGCTAGTAAGTTTCAATTGTTTGAATAAGAAAAGTAAAAATATTTTATCGCNCCATGTTCTTTTTTAATATATTGTAAATATTCTGATTTGATATGATATCACAGAAGGAGAGGAAGGCGTACGAAGTAACAATTAACGATGGGAAATTTGTTTACAAGCAAACTAAGTTGGCAGTACATACTGCTGATGGTGCAAAATGGATGTTTGTGTTAAGTTCNAATTCTTTCTTATCATATGCAATCTTAACGACCTCCGACTGATTTGTTTCACCGGGGGCTAGGTGTGGAGACTGAGGTTGACTCTATATAGTTGATACAACAATCATTATTTCTTCCATCCTTTTCTCCATGTGACCGATCTGCTCGTCTTTATCCTGGACCACTCACTGTAGTATCTCGATAACAACCTCTCCAGCAATCGAAGGGGCATCTCGTAGAGATGAAGAAGCTCTGGTCTCAACAAACTCTTCCTCCATATAATATGTCGGGTCATAATCCTCATCATCAGTATCATTCCTCTGTTCTTTGGTTAATTGTGTAATATTCAATTAAGCTATGAACGAATTCAAATAACACAATTTGAGCTAGTAAATTTCAATTGTATGAATAAGGAAAGTAAAAACATTTTATCGCAGTGAATTCCTCCAAGTGGGGTCTACCCTTTAGAATCAGTGCTCCCTTCTTTGTCTGGGCCAAGACCTCTCTCACTTGTTGTTCCACCATATGCTTAATGTCTTTTTCTGGTATCACACCTTGGGCG
>JXCR01130644.1:0-12891 GCA_002079205.1 Phalaenopsis hybrid cultivar
ATATATATATATATATATATCTTAAACCTTAGTCAACTTTGTAATTTACTTATGCTTAATACAGCCATCAAAATTCATAATTAATTTACCAAAACACGATTTATATTTCTTTAATTTTCAGGAAAAAAATTCGCATATTAAAAAAAAAAGAAAAGAAATTAAATCAAGAGGGAGAAGAAGAACTTGCCATTATGGAAGAGAAGCGGGGACTAACAGGGAGAAAGAGCTTCTCCACAGTAGCCATAGCCTGAGAATCATCCAGCCGTTCATCAGACTCAAAAATGGCCAGAATGCTTACATGCAGGGCCGAGCTGTTAAAGTACTGTCCCGTCGGGCTCACCGGCTCATCTCCGGCAGACGCCTCCCCCTCCATCTCCGGCAGCTCCGCCACCACCTTCACCCTCAACTCCTCCATCGCGATCTGTTGTGTTTTCGAAGCAGTACTGAATGTGCTCTGTTTTGACGGCTAACGTTCGCCTTTTCAAGTGCATAAATAGGGAGCAGATTTTCACAGTCATTGAGATGGCAACAGCTGTCATTAACATTTGTTCTGTTGCCATTTTTTTTTTTAGTTTTATTTTAAGAATTTACATATATTTCAGCTTTATTAAATTAATAATAATGATATTTTATGATGTTTAAATATTTGGATAATTTATAAGGTGATTTGTTTATAGAATATAAAATCCTGAATTATTTATTTACACATCTCACATATAATTCAACTTAGATAAATTAATTTTTTATATTTTAATATGATTTAGATATTAGAGTCGGTGCGGACCAATGTATGATCTAGAATTCAAATTTAGATATTCTTATAGGAATGAATAATTTGATCTTCTGTTCCTCTCCGAAGTATTACTTTGTCTTTCCTTACCCTAATCTCTCACTTTGGGTCTAGGGTGGGGTGACAGTTTGCCCCCCTGAAAAAAAAGGCTGGTTTTGCTCATGTATTATGGTATGATGCACGGCGTAGTAAGTACTGCATAGAGAGCGTTATGACATTAAATGTAGAGGTGCCGTAATGCTACAATATATTCAAGGGGTAAATTTCAAATAAATTAGAAAATATTGTAAAGGCGATGGAGGGGAGTGGGCATAAATAGTAAATACATTGGGGGGTCGTGGAGGAAAAGTTGATGAGAGGTGGTTGAAAAAAGTAATAACGGCAGCGATGGGGACTTTAAAGAGGGAAGGAGAGGGACTGGTGTGGAATAATTAATGCAAAATCCGAATTAAAATTTGTCACATGGCTACTTGTTTTGTGGTCTTATTTCGGACATGGTGTTTGGTAGGGAGTAAGTTTCATGCCTTTCTCTGCCTTTTTATTTGAGAAATAAGATCTTATTTGCATTCTTACAAAGTTTTATAAATGTATCTAAGTATTGAACCCCTAGATTTCAATTTTTTTGTGTCTATGCATCAAAAAGTGTATTTCACTTTTTAAAGGTTGAGATGATGATACCTTCAATGTGATAGGAAAGATTTTGGATAGTATAATTGTAAGAATGTAAGGTTTAGGTATTAGATATGTAAATACATAGGAATTGAGTGGAATGTATGTAAATGTTCCACAAAGGTTTATACCATTATCTTTTGGCATGAGTTACCTTGTTTGTGAGGTCTGATTCATGTTGGACAAGTTTGTAGACTTCAGAAGAAAATATAGGAGAAATATGTAGTAGTTGTATTTAAGGTGAATAATTTGTTATATAAATCACAGCAACGATATATTAGTCGACTAACTAAGACAAGACGTTAATAATGAATTATATGCAGAATCGTCTTACCAATGTAGAGAACATGTCAATAACATGTGAAAATATAGCTACACATAATACTAGCTTTTTGGCGATGCCAGCTATTTTTGTAAAGCACAAGTCCTCTTTCTAAGAAATTTATTTCAGCTCTTATTGGTACGCCATGAAAAAAAAATCATCATTCGACTCAAATCTTGAGGTATGATACGTATCACGGGATGACTTTTTAACAAGAAATATTTAAATATTGATGAAAAATCATCCATAATTTTGATTTTAGTGTTAGGTATGACTCATATATTAGAATTTGTAGTCTCTTGGAGTGAAAAGATGTGTTTCTTGGAATGAAGAGGTGTTTCTCTCGGAGATAAGTGGGTTGGGGAAGCGAGGACGTGTTGGTAATTTTATCTATAGATTTTATCAATATATATGATGTGTAACCCTATGGATATGTACTGAACTCCTCTGAAATAATTAAATTCGCCGCTCTGCTCCCGATGACATAAACATCTCTGTCGAACCTCGTTAAATCTTTGTGTTCTTCTAATTTTGAGTCGATTTCTGTTTTTTTTTTCGCCCTAATTTTTCAACAATTGGTATCAGAGAGAGGTTCTAGAGCGGAGAAGATCGGTGCATTAAGAAGATTTGAGAAAGAAGTTCGACTATGGCTTTGGAATTCGACAAACTGCGACAGTTCAGCGACGAAGACAGTTTTTCAGTGGTTTTGATTGCAAATAGTTGGAGTTCGCGCGACCGGGATGATCTTTCGATAACAAGCGCGAAGTAGTTCGGATGTTAAGGGGATTTTCGACGTGAACACCAGTTCAGTGGCATAGCCGCAGAGGAACAGGGAGGCGGTGGAAGCAGTAATCGAAGGAGAAGAAAGAATATTCTTTCATAATTCCTTTGGCTAGGTGTACGCGATAGAGGCAGCGTTCTGGTTCGTAGAGGAGGTCGTGACAGGAGGAGACGAGGTCTCTGCGAACTTGGTAGCAAAAGACCTGTGGTGGCGGTGGGAAGGAGTTCGGCGAGGTGGAGTTCGCACATACAGGCTCTTTCCGTGACAGCAAGAGGAGTTCTTTTCTTCGAAAGCCAACGGGGTTAGGTGAGGTGGAGTTCACGAACATGAGTTCGTGTGAAGCTACCGTGAACAAGAGCGTGTTTTGCGAACAGAGGACTTCAGATAGCGGAGTTCGCAAATTTTTCACAGGAGGAGTTGCGATAGGTGGAGTTTGGTCGAGGCCTTCACACGAACAGGAAAGGGCTTCGGGCAAGGTGTTCGCAGTAATTCGACCGATTTCTTTTTTGTGCAAACAGGAAAAGTTTGCAGCATAATTAATTTCAAATAGTAATGTCTTGTGCAAAATTTGATATAGTGAAGTTCGATGGAACCGGAAACTTCAGATTGTGGCAAATAAGAGTGCAAAATTTGTTGGCACAACAAGAAATTTTGAAGGCTTTGCGAGTTATAAACCTGATAATATGGAAGATGAAGATTGGGAAGAATTGCAGCTACGAGCGTCAGGTACCATACGTTTATGTCTGACATATGAGATTATGTAACATGTTATGAATCTGAAACCTTCAAGAAAAGTATGGAAGAAATTAGAATCTCAGTTTATGTCTAAATCTCTAACAAATAAACTGTATCTGAAGCAAAAACTTTATGCGCTGAAGATGCAGACAGACACTGATCTGTCACAGCATTTGAAAGTCTTCAATCAAATAATCACAGATCTGACACGGCTTGATGTGACTATTGATGATGAAAACCGAGCAATGATTCTGTTGTGTTCATTGTCTTCCTCATATGAACATTTGGTGACTACTCTTACATATGAGAAAGAAACAATCAAAATTGATGAGATTACTGCAACATTTTGACTCACAACCGGAAGAAGCATAATGCAGGGGAAAACTCTCATGGTAATTGTTTATATGGTGCAAAGTGACATTATAGATTACAGTGATGGTGATGCACTTTTAGTTACAACAACTCAATTGAAGGATGCATGAATTTTTGATTCATATGCTCTTATCACATTACACCTAACAGGAAATGATTTACTTCATACAGATTATCTAATTTTGGTTCAGTTTATTTGGGTGATGATAGATGTTACAATATTGTTGATATTGACACTGTTATAATTAAGATGCATGATAACACTATCGGCACATTATGTGACGTAAGACATATTCCAGATCTGAAAAAGAATTTAATTTCCTTGGGCATTTTACACAGAAATAATTTTATTCCTAAGGCAGATGAAGATAGATAAACCATCAGAATTGTTAAAGGTGCATTGACTGTGATGAAATAAAAGATCACTGCAGGTAATATCTATAAATTGTTGAGTAGTACAGTTGTAAGTGAAGTTCACTCTATTGAATCTTATGATAAAATTGCAGTAAATATGTTGATAAAGCCAAATACTATCAACAATTTCTTGCATTGCTTAAACTTGTTGAATATTTGCAATTGTTAAACTGCATGGTTGTTCAACCCACTTTGGTGTAAGAAACTTAATGATGTATTTCTCCTAAGGTGCTGAATATTTGTCAATGTGGAGATTTGTTAGGTATGACTCGTATACCTGAATTTGGAGTCTCTTGAAGTGAAGAGATGTGTCTCTTGGAGTGAAGAAGTGTGTCTCTTGGAGATAAGTGGGTTGGGTGAGCTAGGGCGTGTTAGTAATTTTATCTGTGGGTTTTATCTATATATATAATATGTAACTCTATGGGTATGTATCGAACTCCTCTGAAATAGTGAAATTCGACGCTCTGCTCCTGTGGACGTAGGCATCTTTGCCGAATCTCGTTAAATCTCTGTGTTCTTCTGGTTTTATGTCGATTCCTATTTTTCTTCGCCCTAATTTCTCAACATTCAACAACAGCTGACTTGTAGTCAAACTGACAGGCTTGACAAGAAGAACCTATTGTTATCAAAATTAGTTCAATCTGAACCAAATCAAGGCCAGATCAAACCATGAAACCGCTTTTGAAAGTTTTCTGGAAACATTTGATTTTGACGAGTATATAGTCAAATTGAGTGTCGTGACAAGATGAATTCAATGAATTAAGATATACAATCTTCATCAAATGTCATCTGATTGAGGGATACCTTATGAACCATCAGATCAAATTAATTCATATCCATGCATTAATTGCACCGAAAACTTTGTAAATAGAGCTTTACCCCTCATGAGAGGGGGGACAGGGATGAGGGCTTGAGTTTTGAGAAGAAACTGAAGTCCACTACCACTCTTGCCGACAACGACCACATCCACAAATCACCGTTGACTGTTGTTGCAACCACCGACCGCTATTGAGCACTCATATCGCCGTCAAGCACCACTGATTGTCATCGATCATAGCCAACCTCCATCGACCACCAATGACCAGACGCCGTCAATCTCTATCGGGCACCGCAAGTTGACATATTAACTTATAAAACCTAGCAACTCTTTTCCGCCTGTAAGACAAGTGGTTACAACTGTAATTATTTTTTTTTAGTAAAACTTTTTAGTTGGATCAGTCCCCACTATTTTTTCACATAAAAACTTCCGGTGTCATTATTAGTTAATTTATTTTTTCTGAGTGTATGTTGAATCTTCATATAATATTAAGATAATAATTTACTACTATAGTGCCACAAATTTTCTAGCATGCATCAGTTCTCATCAACGATTGTATCATCACAAGATTTATATCTGCTTATAGTGGCTTAATTTTTCAAAATTAACTCATAATACTTTGAGAAGAAGAATGGGGGAATGTTTGGTTCAACATGCATAAAAACCATAATCCTATTTATATTTGAGATTATTTTATCATATTTTTGCCCTTCATAAAAATAAAATAAAATAAAAGATCATATCTCCGGAGATGGAAGTTGGAACCATCTGAACGTTCGCACCCTCATATTTTTTATTCCTTTAATAAAATATTATTTATTAGAAATATGCCCACTCTTAATTTATAAATATGCCCACTACTCATTAAAAAAAAAAAGCGATCAATTTAACTCTTTATTTATTCATTTATTTCTAAATTCTTTATTTCTGTCTATTTATATTTTAAATTATAAACTTAATGGTATTATGGCGTTAGCTGTTTATGTTTATTTTCATTATTTAATTATTATTTTTAGTATTAATATTTAAAATTCAGTCAATCCTGACAAAGTAATTATTTTCGCCCTTTAACATCCTCAAACATAATAAATTCTATACAAAATTAATGAGTTATCAAATGGATCAAGATTTAGATAGGCTTAAAATTTGACCCAAAAAATTAGATGGATTAAGATTTTCAACACAAATAGGAATAAAAAATTTTTAGTCGCTTAGAATCGTGTTCTCGCGGAAGGTCAATTTTTTTAAAAAAATATTTACATCTGGACGATCATGTCGCCCGCCGATGCCGTGCACGGCGACGTGACCGTGATGGTTGGCCATCTAGATGAGTCAAGTCCGGACGGAATATATTCTCTAATTTCTATCACTTATAGTTTAATTCTTTGATTGTGATATTCTTAAAACTTTTTAATACTTTCCTCCTTGTCAGATATGACTCATATATTATTAATGGACAGTGCTAAATCAGGAGCGGAGCAGAACAGAAGATTCTGTACAAATCATGGGAGTTTTCTTATGTGGGTTGAGATTGTGGTACCGGGATAATTTAGTAATTACATAATATACAAAATGTTTCTTTTTTATGTTCTTTCTAATATTATAAATATGTCTGTATGTAATTCTAGGCATTACACCTCATATTCTATATTCTGCACTTTCTGGATTAGTGAAAGGTTGTCGTTCTGCTCTCGAGGGCGTAGACATCTTTTTCCAACCTCGTTAAATCTTTATGTGTTCTCCTAAATTTATGTCGTTCTTGTTTTTTTTCACCATAATTTCTCAGTAGTCACTCCTCAACTATTGTTAATTAAAATAAAGTCTTTCATGATCAAAAGATTCATGTGTTTTAAAAGCTTTCACTCATAAAGTGTTTACTAATATACACATATTTTAAAATAAACTTTAACAATATAATATTTCAAATTTTATTACTTCGAAATAACAGATAACAATATCTATTTTTAATTAAAATAATTAATTATCGCCACAAATATTGCCCAAATGTCAAAATGATTAAAGAATGTCAGTGCTTCAAAACAAATTGGGGCACGTTAAATTGAGCATATTACAAGTTACAGCCAGTCAGCCACAGCCCTCGAGCCCATAAATGGATTAATACTTAAATAATTGTTTGCGCTCGTTCCCCACAACTGATTTATGAAAATAAATCATTCTTATCAGGGCTGTACCAAACACAAACAGTCATTTATTTGATCGTGTTCAATCGTTATTGTTCGAATTATAAAATAATTTAAAATAATTATAAATAAAAAATTTATCATAATTTAAAAATAGTTATNGACAACTGATTTATGAAAATAAATCATTCTTCCAGGGCTGTCGACGAAGCTCGTTGTTTTCGGATAATTCGTATTCAGTTTAGGGTTTAAATGAACCAAACACAAATAATCATTTATTTGATCGTGTTTAATCATTATTGTTCGAATTATAAAATAATTTAAAATAATTATAAATAAAAAATTTATCATAATTTAAAAATAGTTATATACTTAAAAAATTTATCATATTTTAAAAAATTAAATCATATAAATTATAATATGATTTT
Source organism: Phalaenopsis hybrid cultivar (assembly GCA_002079205.1). NCBI lineage: Eukaryota > Viridiplantae > Streptophyta > Magnoliopsida > Asparagales > Orchidaceae > Phalaenopsis > Phalaenopsis hybrid cultivar. Next base: position 7,470 of record JXCR01130644.1, read on the forward strand.
CAAGTTCGTCTTTTAGTCTATATTAAATTCTATAATTTTTTATTTATCTTCAGGTTCGTCTCTTAGCTTAAATTTTTTTGTATTTCCTTTAGATTTATTTAGTTCGTTTGAGCGAAACTTTATTTTTTGGATTGAAATCTCACATGTTGCCTCTATATATGAATTTTTTATAGATGAGATATGAAATTATGATTTTATTGTGAGTTGTGTTTCAGTTATTTTGCATTTGCGTTGTGATTCAGACAAGTTTAAGAATTAATTTTATATGGATTTAAACTTTTGAAAATTTTTGAAAAATTCGAACAATTCAAACATTACAAACAAATTTGTAAGATTTCAAACAATTCAAACAATTCAAATAATTCAAACAATTCGAACATTTCAAACATTTCAAACATATTTCAAACAAATCAAATCAAACACGAACAGTAACTTCATGAATAATTTCAAACACGAGTCTATTTCAAACACGCACAATTTCAAATGAACCGAACACGAACAACAGCTCTGTTCGTTCTTGTTCGGTTCGTTCACACCCCTACATACCACATAATTTTTATGTATATATACTAATTATATTTTAAATTTTACATTTATAATATTTTAATCTCATAAATGTATACATAAAAATATATATTTTATCTTTGTATACCAAATTATAGCCATACATATTTGAGAAAGATTTGTACACCGACAATACCTGAGAATCAATAGCCCATTTGCCTAAGTGGATGAATGGAGCATGCCGACTGAAGTGGTCTAATTAGCCCATAAATTTCTTCTAAAAACAAGATCTCTCACTGGCTGTATGAACAAGCCAATAATACAGAAGGCTACGCCCTAAAAAGAATTCAACAATATCAAGACTTTGAATGTTATATTTATAAATATAAACCTTTTAGGTTAGATATGTAAATACATGAGAATTAGCTGATACGTATGACGTCAAAAAAGCTGAGAGAAAAAGGACGGCTAACATTGGGAAGGAAAAAAGGGTGCATGTAAGCTTTCCGAATTGGATCGTCTTTGTTAAAGCCATCACAATTCACCAGAAAATTGTGAGCTGTTTCTCCGTATTCCATTTTCAAAATAGTTTCCTTTTAAATGAGAAATTGCATCTACAAGCAATATTGGAAAGAAATAATTTAACTTTCTTCCTAGTAATTCTTATTCATTATATGTCTAACATTTAAAATCAACCGTTGAATCTAATTTTTTTTTGGCAGATCATGTCCAAGATGTAAAGCTCAGAGATCGAGAGAGTAAATAGTGAGAAAGAGAGGAACAGGGAGTGACACATTAATTGCTCACAACAGAGCAAAGTGGGGGTGTTCTTCAAGCTCTCGAACTCATTTTATATATTGAAACAAGTTGTTACAAGAGAAGAGAAGAGTAGCAGCTAAATGGTTGGAAAGCCCAAATGACCTCCCCCTTTTACATGCTAAGAGCTCCCTATTTATAGGAGAAAGAGGAGAGAATGTTGAAAATTACATGGCTGCCTATATTTTAGTAAGGGTTATAAGGCATTATTTTCTTTTATTACGTCTTTTTGTATTTGTAACTGAAAATATATGAGAGGACTTAATTTTATTGATGAAAATAGGGGTATACATACACATTACAGGACTTACTGATGAAGAAAACAATAAAAACAGAATACAATAGAAAAAAAGAATAATAACAAAATATAAGAGACAATTAATCTCTCTAATATAAGGATAAAAATAAATTGAGATTTTTAGGACTCATCATTAGTATTTTCGAGATCTTTCAACAGTATTTTGACAATTTTTTGTATACTTGGACCTTTGTCCGATTGTTGAATGAATGCTCATTTAATGTACGCTTAGATAGCCCTTCGGTCGTCTAAAAGATCTTCGGTTGTCTGACAGACATCCGTTTGCCTAGCAATTCTACGGTTCTCCGACAAACCTTTGATCGTCCGACAAACTTTCGGTCATTTGGTAAACCTTCGGTCGTTTGGGTCATCTGGTGGAACTTCGATTGTTCGACATACCTTCGATCGCCTGACAGTTCTATGATTCCCTAATGAACCTTTGATCGTCTGGTAGACCTTCAGTTGTTTGAAACAATTTCAAATGTCTGATAGTTCTACGGTACACTTGCAAACCTTTGATCATCTGAGATACATTCAATTGTTTGGATATTCTATGATTCTATGACAATCTCCGTTTTTTTGACAGACTTTCAATCGTTTGACAGCTCTACGATTCTTTGACGAACCTTTGATGGTTTGGTAGAGCATCGATGGTCGAGAAGACCTTTGGTCGTCTGGCAGATCCTCAGTCGTCTGACGGACCATCGGTTGTTTGGCGGACCTTTTGTTGTCTGCCCATTCTACGGTTCTCTGACGATCCTTCGATCTCCATACGTACATTCGGTTGTCCAGAAGGCCTTCATTCGTCTTATAAACTTTCGGTTGTCTGAAAGACATTTGGACATTTTGCGGATCTTCGGTTGCCTCTTGGATCATTGTTTTTCTTCGGACAATCAATCACCTGTCAAACATTCGATCGTCTAACTCATTTTCGTTGCTGGTCCATCTGATGCGTCGCCAGCTGGTTGGTTGGGGTGGTCTGCCGGTGTCTGATATCATCAACATTTTTCAAGCATATCATTTAATAATATTGTAATATATGCATGCATGAATTGTACATCTCACTTTAAGATACTCAATAGTAATTATATTTCTTATGTGATTTAAAATTTTAAGTGTTGCACATTAAAACTATTTTATATGTTAAAAATAAGTAAACACATAAAAATTATGAGATTTGTATGTAAATTCACCATGTTATTTATAGGAAAACATCTATCAATCAAAAAAATGAGAAGAAAAACTATTCAATGACTTTACATGATTATTATTTCTCATATCACTTATTTTATATTTTAATTTCTTATAGTGAAATTATTTTTATTTTTCATTTTTATGACCTTTTGATTTTAGGAGGTCCTACAATTATATGCAACCAATAGCCTATTCGAATATCTTCGAGGATCAAGGACAAAAGACTCATTCATTTCAAGTTCTCTTTGTTTAAATGTGTTTACCTATCAAATTACAGTGATTTATCCTCTACTCGATAGCCTAGTGCTGCTCTATTGACGGGAGCTCATTGTTAGGGATAGGGCTGTCAAAACGGCTCATTGTTCGCGAACAGCTCGTGTCGACTCGTTAAGAAGCTCGTGTTCGACTCGTTAATTTCGTTCGATAAGTTAACGAGCCGAACACGAACTAAGATGTGTTCGTTCGTGTTCGTCTCGTTTTGGCTCGAAATACTACTCATCAAGTTTATATATTAAGTAGTATTTTAAGAAAATCTAACTACAGTACTACAAAGATTTATAACCAATTAAAATATTGATTAAGAAAATAGAATAAAAATTATTAAATTAGTTTCAAATATTGTTTTAATATAAATAATAATTTTTTAAATCTTGTTCAAACTCTTATTGTCTTATGACTACATGATTAGGGTTGTTAAAAGGACTCTTTGTTCGTGAACAACTCACTCGTTAAGTAAACGAGCCGAACACGAACACAGTTTTTGAGCTCGAAACATAAACGAACCGAACACGAGCTGAGCATGGCTCGCTCGTGTTCGGCTTGTTTACACCCCTAGTCAGGGATGATTGCCTGCGACCAGTTTCGACCAACCGATCGACTTGCTGTAGCTGATCGAGTCAGNCGCCGACTGAAGTGGTGAACAAGCCAATAATACAGAAGGCTACGCCCTAAAAAGAATTCAATAATATTAAGACTTTGAATGTTATATGTATAAATATAAAACTTTTAGGTTAGATGTGTAAATACATGAGAATTAGCTGATACGTATGACGTCAAAAAAGCTGAGAGAAAAAGGACGGCTAACATTGGGAAGGAAACAAAAGGGTGCATGTAAGCTTTCTGAATCGGATCATCTTTGTTAAAGCCATCACAATTCACCAGAAAATTGTGAGCTGTTTCTCCGTATTCCATTTTCAAAATAGTTTCCTTTTAAATAAGAAATTGCATCCACAAACAATGTTGGAAAGAAATAATTTAACTTTCTTCCTAGTAATTCTTATTTATTATATGTCTAACATTTAAAATCAACCGTTGAATCTAATTTTTTTTTGGCAGATCATGTCCAAGATGTAAAGCTTAGAGATCGAGAGAGTAAAAAAGTGAGAAAAAGAGGAACAAGGAGTGACACATTAATCGCTCACAACGGAGCAAAGTGGGGGTGTTCTCCAAGCTCTCGAACCCATTTTATATATTGAAACAAGTTGTTACAAGAGAAGAGAAGAGTAACAGCTAAATGGTTGGAAAGCCCAAATGATCTCCCCCTTTTACATGCTATGAGCTCCCTATTTATAGGAGAAAGAGGAGAAAATGTTGAAAATTACATGGCTGCCTCTATTTTAGTAAGGGTTATAAGACATTATTTTCTTTTATTACGTCTTTTTGTATTTGTAACTGAAAAGATATGAGAGGACTTAATTTTATTGATGAAAATAGGGGTATAAATACCCATTACAGGACTTACTGATGAAGAAAACAATAAAAACAGAATACAATAGAAAAAAATAAATAATAACAAAATATAAGAGAATTAATCTCTCTAATATAAGGATAAAAATAAATTGAGATTTTTAAGACTCATCATTAGTATTTTCGAGATCTTTCAACAGTAACAAATTTTGACATTTTTTGTATACTTGGACCTTTGTCCGATTGTTGAATGGATGCTCATTTAATGTACGCTTAGATAGCCCTTCGGTCGTCTAAAAGATCTTCGGTTGTCTGACAGACATTCGTTTGCCTAGCAATTCTACGGTTCTCCGGCAAACCTTTGATCGTCCGACAAACTTTCGGTCATTTGGTAAACCTTCGGTCGTTTGGGTCATCTGGTGGAACTTTGATTGTTCGACATACCTTCGATCGCCTGACAGTTCTATGATTCCCTAATGAACCTTTGATCGTCTGGTAGACCTTCAGTTGTTTGAAACACTTTCGAATGTCTGATAGTTCTACGGTACACTTGCAAACCTTTGATCATTCGAGATACATTCGGTTGTCTGGATATTCTATGATTCTATGACAATCTTCATTTTTTTGACAGACCTTCAATCGTTTGACAGCTCTACGATTCTTTGACGAACCTTTGATGGTTTGGTAGAGCATTGATGGTCGAGAAGACCTTTGGTCGTCTGGCAGACCCTCAGTCGTCTGACGGACCATCGGTTGTTTGGCGGACCTTTTGTTATCTGCCCATTCTACGGTTCTCTGGCGATCCTTCGAACGCCATACGTACATTCGGTTGTCCAGAAGGCCTTCATTCGTCTTATAAACTTTCGGTTGTCTGAAAGACATTTGGACATTTTGCGGAATCTTCGGTTGCCTCTTGGATCATTG
>JXCR01130648.1:12733-29068 GCA_002079205.1 Phalaenopsis hybrid cultivar
TATATATATATATATATATATATATATATATATATACATGTTATGTTCGTGTCTTAGCCTGGCTCATTGGTTGCGGTCTTTGGTGTAAGTCCCTCAAATCGGGGGTTCGATCCCTGCATAAAATTGAATTGCACACCTTTCTGGAATGAGAGTCCGCCCCTTAGTCAAACTATGGGGTTGATCGGCAATCAGCCTTTTAAAAAATATATATATATATATATGCATGTTATGTTCATACGAATAATATATTATTGGTGTGAAGATAACATCTAGTAATTTGTTGTGATTTACCATTTTTATGAGTAAAGAGTTTTGTGGGCGATCTTAATGATGATGATTTTGATTTTAGTCATTTGCTCAACATAGCAACTATGAAATGTCTCTTTATTTCCTAAAATGTGGCATGCCTGGATGGCTTGTAACTTCTCTAGCAGCCACATCTAACCTTACCATGGGAGCTAAAGGGTAGCAAATCTTCTCCACTTGTGTCATTGGATCTATAGTCATCTAAGTCGCCTTATTGTTGTTCATCTCTTCTTCCTCTTTTTCCCTTATATGGATGTTATCCTTTTGGCCGAGTTTTGTTTGGTGGAATTAAGTTGAAAAAAATATTGTTTGACCATAATTATATCTTCATAATTTGCTTTAGTGGTAATCGACAAGAAATTAATCTACAAGGAAAATTAGAATATATTCATATTTCTCTTCATGATTCTATGTTTAAAATGCAGTGACATGCTGAAGTAAAGTTTAGTATGAATAAAATTAGACTGTGTGCATGTATAAATGTAATAAAGTGATAGGCAATAATGAAGAAATCAATCAAGGGGCTCTAGATGATCATGGAAGATCACCTAAACTTAAGAAAATTATGCTTTGCAAGAGAAGGTATATTCATGCAAGCTCATGACACTGACTAATTCTCCAACCAAAACACAAACCAGAATGCTGAGAATTCGCCAACACCAACCAGGGTCAATCCACTACACCTGTTTGCCTATCGGCAAATGACAGTTCGACATACTAGGGTTTCCACGTACTTCAAAATCTCAGTTTTAGANGCAGAATGCTGAGAATTCGCCAACACCAACCAGGGTCAATCCACTACGCCTGTTTGCCTATCGGCAAATGACAGTTCGACATACTAGGGTTTCCACGTACTTCAAAATCTCAGTTTTAGAATCCAATGGAGAAAATTTCAGATCCTTACCAAGCGGACAAAATGGTGGCTGACTCCCTTATCTAGAATCGCATCGTGATGAAGAAGAGAGCNTTAGGGTTTCCACGTACTTCAAAATCTCAGTTTTAGAATCCAATGGAGAAAATTTAAGATCCTTACCAAGCGGACAAAATGGTGGCAGACTCCCTTATCTAGAATCGCATCGTGATGAAGAAGAGAGCCCCACTGTGTCTCTGGCATAATCCAAACCCAAAAAAAAGTTTACCCGATTATAATCCAACCGATTGTGATTTTCAAAAGAGGGAGAACAAGTTGAGTTTACACTATATCGAAATGGTTACCTTTGACAGAGTCGTACCAGAGGGTGCGATTGCGCTGGTGCTGGNAAGAGCCCCACTGTGTCTCTGGCATAATCCAAACCCAAAACAAAGTTTACCCGATTATAATCCAACAGATTGTGATTTTCAAAAGAGGGAGAACAAGCTGAGTTTACACTATATCGAAATGGTTACCTTTGACAGAGTCGTACCAGAGGGTGCGATTGCGCTGGTGCTGGACGCCGGAGAGGTGGCGCTTCCTGGCTGCTGGTGTGTCCTGAAACTGTTTGTCGCAGTAATCGCAGTAATATTTTCCCAAAGGCATTGTCTTCTTCACCTTCTCCCTCTCAATCCACTCTCAATTTAGCTTAGCTTCTTTTGTAATAATACTATGGATAAATATATAAAAGTAGGGGCAAACACACAGACCACCTGAAACTAGCTATTTACAAATCAACTACTCTCTTTCATCCAAAATTTCAAATTCTTACTCAAAAATAAAAAATCATGGTAAAAATCAACCCATGTTTCTCAATTTTATCAAACTATCATGACACATGTAAATCCATGAGTTTGGTGGTTCCAAAATATTACCTAGGTTGTTAAATTTTCAATTCCAATATTTTGAGTGGTCTGTATATAATTATCCCAATAATATAGTGCATTCCAAATATTTTAAAGTTGTTCGATTCGAATAGAATAAATGTAGTATTATTTATTTGTTTATTAGGTTTGAGGAAAAAATCAATGTAAAGTACGTCTGCTTGGGTCAATAGTAATTGACAATATACCATAGGCGAGAGGCTGCGATAAATGGGCGGCGGTAGCGAGCGAGGATGGCGATGGGAGGTGATGGGCGACGACGACGGGCAAGCGGTGAAATCAGAGGGCTGTTGGTTGTGTGGTGAGGTCGATTGTGTGTGGGTGAAGCAATTTATTGTGCATTGTCATTTCATCCAACTAAAGAACAAAATTTAAAAACCCTCAACACTTCCTCCACTTGACCCTACAATTACACCTAAACAAATAGTCCCTTAGTAAAATTCTGTCAACATTAGGAAAATGGAAAAAAATTTTCATTTAAGACATTTCTGCTAAGTACTTATATGTACTTCATCTAATTTTTTAATGTATGATCAATCTTTCAATTTTTTTCTTTTTGGAAGATTAAAAAAGTCAATTTAAGAAAAGCTAATATCAGCACAATCAATAAAATTATAGAAGTATATATTATACTAAAATTTTAAGTGAATTTTATATAGAATATAATATCAAATAATTTTGCACAATTATTAAATTTCTATTAATAAAGTCTATTAGGATGTTAGTTTTGAGCAATGTGAGGCTTCCTAACTTGGATGTTAGTTTTGTGCACACAAGTTTCATGGCTTCTCTTTTTAGGCCTTGAATGATCATTCTTGTAGGACTAGTAAGTCCTCTAAGAATAATTTAGAAACCTTAATCTAGCCAATCTAGNGCAAGTTTCATGGCTTCTCATTTTAGGCCTTGAATGATCATTCTGGTAGGACTAGTAAGTCCTCTAAGAATAATTTAGAAACCTTAATCTAGCCAATCTAGCTTTACAAAAAGCTCATAAACCACCCTATAGTCAAAACTTCAATCTAAACAAGCTTAAGCCAAATTGGCTTCACATTTGGATCTGAAAGAGTTAATTTTGAATATTTTCATGGCTATAAAAGTTTTCCTAAGCTAATTATAATCCATTGACACTTGGCTGGTGTTATCAAGTCTCATCAACTACTCTAAAAGTTTGCAATATCTTTATTATTTGTTTGTGACATCATTTAATCAAATTTCACTAAGTTAGAACCACCCAGAGCTAGTGGGTCAAGGCCCATAAATTCTCATGTTGGTCCTCACTATCTTATTGTGAGCTAGTACCATCTTTTATNAATTCCATTGACACTTGGTTGGTGTTATCAAGTCTCATCAACTACTCTAAAAGTTTGCAATATCTTTACTATTTGTTTGTGACATCATTTAATCAGATTTCACTAGGTTAGAACCACCCAGAACTAGTGGGTCAAGGCCCATAAATTCTCATGTTGGTCCTCACTATCTTATTGTGAGCTAGTACCATCTTTTATGTGAGCTTATGCCATCTCTTTTATTACTTGAAGCCATATTTCTTTTCAATGTGTGCCTTTTCTTCAATTTCTATGAAGCTAGCACCATTGTAATGGAACAGATTAAGACCAATTCGCTCACATGCTATCTAAGATAGTCTCTCCTATAAGCTAATGTCTTTAGATTATCATCTCATAATAAAGCAAATCATTTGGACCCACTTAAAATGTTATTACTTAGAGTTAGCAACTAAACATTATATGGCTTAACTGTAAAGAGTATAACATGACTAAGAGGGAGTGAACGAAGTTCCTTAAGATTTATTAAGACATTGAAAACTCCATGTCATTGTTAGTGTGAGTATTTAGGAGTCAACATTAAACAAAATTTTCTATAAAGAAAGTATGACAATATTTGCAAGAAATTAAATTTTAAAAATGTAAAAGTTGTTATGTCAAGCTAACTTATGGTTCAATCATAATCGGCCTCACCCACTTATTGAGATCTCCTTAAAAGTTCCATTATCCTCTCTTTGTTAATAGCTTGTAGTAAGACCCTCTTATGATCTTTAATTTATTATGAAGTGAAACCTAAAACTTCCTTTTAGAGTGCTATAATCAATAGTTAGGACTCAACAACTTAGTTAAAGAGAATTTTGTATTTTGTTCTAAATTTCAAAAACTAAAAATAAAAAATTGCATGTGCAATCTTATAACTTTTGAGAAAAAGATCAATAGCTTATGTGCAAGAAGCATTCAAGTTGAAATAAATAATTTTCATTACTTTTGATTTCAAAGAGTAATTATAGTCATATAAAGGTAAAATAAAATTTAAAACACATCATTTGCCATTATAAGTTACGAAATAATAGTCAACATATTCATTAAGCCACATGAATTCCTTAAATGATTATGAATATGGTTGATGATTATAAGTACAATTTGTTTGATTTTTTTCTAGAATTATACCTAATCATATTTATAATAATTTGATTATATATATATGATTATAGTTGAGAAAATAGTCAAATTGACTTTTAAAATAATGTGAAAATTTTGCATAATGATTATATTTCTAGTGATAATATCAAGAAGAGCATTTCATGTATCATCTATACAATTGAGAGTATAATTATAGGTATAATTAAGATTATATGTATAATAAGGATTATAATTCTGATTGCGGTCAAATCTATGATTTAATATATATTTTTTAATCTTTAAAAGAGCTTATGTTTTGTAATATGTTCACCTAACTTTAGTTCATACGAGGCTTAACCATTCTCATTTTTTAAATTTATTACAAAATGAAACAAAAATTTCACGTTATTTTTTTGGTGTTATCTTGGCCTTTTTGTGTGCTTAATTTGAATTACTTCAAGTGCATTAATACTACTTATTGATGATTCATATATACTAGCCTCCAATAATCAAAATTAGATCATGTGTCATAAGATCATTAATATTTCAATGATATGTTTGTTATCTTCAAGTGTAAATTAAGCTTTCAAGCAAATGAAGTAAAAACATTCATCATTTTTATGATGACAAACATAATTTGAAAGTTTTTTTTATGGTTCTTGTTAGCCTCACGAGCCCCATGACTCAACATGTGATTTTGATGATAACAATCATATGATTGGATGTTTTCATATTTTGTTCAAGTGCTTTAGGAACACACTTAGTTTAGATATATCAAGTTAAGTATAATCAAGCTTCAGAAATGTCAGTTAGACTTGATCTGTCTTAGAACATCTATATCATAACCTGAAATTAATAAACTCGTAAATTAATTAATTTATAAATATTTCTTTTATCCATTTTATTTGGCTTGTTAAAAATCAGTCTTATTTTAAAATTTCCTACATGAAGTTCTGTGTGCAAATTTAATACATTAAATTGCATTATTCTCTATCACAAATTGTTGCATGATTGAATTTATTATTTATTACAACATTTTATATTTAATATGATAGGAATATTTAAGTGTGTGTTAACTAAATGTTTGCTTGATTCAATCCCTCAAATCATGATAAAGTTCATTCCAAAATTATGTTTAAATTCAAATCAACTTTAATTAGAAAAATCTTCTCTTTATTATTTTACTTTTTAAAATTTCTAAAGCAAATAATAAGGTAATTTATTTGGTATTTAATTCCTTGCATCTCCAAAATTTCAAAATGATTTCCAGCATAATTTTTTCTCCTCATCTTTTAATATGGTAGAAAACCAAGTTAAAAAATTATCCGATAAATTTTGTTATATTGTTTCATTTTTCTCTTAGGAAAATGGTTCTAAGAACTCTTCTTCTTCTCAAAAAAAAGATTTCCACAACATGAAAAGCAGTCCAAATCTTTGGAGTAACTGATGAAAATTAAGTGCTGAGTATGCCTGTCTGTCAAGCGGATGACCCGGGATCGATCTCAGCAATGGAGCAAAAAATTGTTGCCCCCTTGAATGTGCGCTTGCATATATGTATAATTACTTCAATTTCAATCTCCGACGATGACACCAAATACTTGAACTGACCCGCAATTATGCAGATATTTAATTCCATGACCAAAATCTTAACTCAATTTCCATAGGCAGCTAATGCAAAATGGAAATGTTATAGAATTTAGAATTGATTCATATTTTATACACTAGAGTTCTATGCAAGTATATGTATTATTTCAAGTAGTATTAGGTTTTATTTTAAGACCAAAGTGTCGATCCCACAGAGAAACGATGTAAGAATCTCTCAGGCTAATTCTAATATACTACTATTTGGCTTATGCTTAGAATGATGATTAAGGATATTTTTCTATCAACTACTCCTAAATACAAACATAAGTCTAAAGATAAACCTATCTAGATAAATTGGTTATGTAATTTTGATATTATAAAAACTACCTTTCAAGCGCGACCACCTAGATAATCTGAATGAATGGAATGCTTAGAATTTAATGTAGACAGTGACAAATAGGAGCATACATATTTTTTACTCTCTTCCAAGTGCATATAGAATATTGACTAACTTAAAGTCAATTCCTTAACATCCTGATTACCTCTTCAAAACTGTCTAGCCTCTCACCACTAGAGTCCCACAGCCTATGCTACTATATTGGCCAAATCCTGGTGTTAAGGTACAAAACCTCAAGTCAAATTGCTAATAATCTAGCCTGTCACCTGTCGGCACTATTTTTGGTGTGGGGTTTGTCCTTAAGAAGCTGTCGGTCATCGGAATTGAAATCCCATTGGCCGCTTCGGAAAGACGTTTTTTTTTTTAAATTTAGTTTTGAAAAAGATGAAGTCAAACTGACCCCATAATTTTCATAGTTTAGANGCTACATTTAAGTGTGTGTTAACTAAATGTTTGCTTGATTCAATCCCTCAAATCATGATAAAGTTCACTCCAAAATTATGTTTAAATTCAAATCAACTTTAATTAGAAAAATCTTCTCTTTATTATTTTACTTTTTAAAATTTCTAAAGCAAATAATCAGGTAATTTATTTGGCATTTAATTCCTTGCATCTCCAAAATTTCAAAATGATTTCCAGCATAATTTTTCCTCCTCATCTTTTGATACAGTAGAAAACCAAGTTAAAAAATTATCCGATAAATTTTGTTATACTGTTGCATTTTACTCTTAGGAGAACGGTTCTAAGAACTCTTATTCTTCTCAAAAAAAAGATATCCACAGCATGAAAAGCAGTCCAAATCTTTGGAGTAACTGATGAAAATTAAGTGATGAGTATGCCCGTCTGTCAAGTGGATGACCCGGGATCGATCTTAGCAATGGAGCCAAAAAATTGTTGCCTGAATGTGCGCTTGCATATATGTATAATTACTTCAATTTCAATCTCCGACGATGACACAAAATACTTGAACTGACCTGCAATTATGCAGATATTTAATTCCCTGACAAAAATCTTAACCCAGTTTCCATAGACAGCTAATGCAAAATGGAAATGTTATAGAATTTAGAATTGATTCATATTTTAAACGCTAGAGTTCTATGAAAGTATATGTACTATTTCAAGTAGTATTAGGTTTTATTTTAAGACCAAAGTGTCGATCCCACAGAGAAACGATGTAAGAATCTCTCAGGCTAATTCTAATATACTACTATCTGTCTTATGTTTTGAATGATGATTAAGGATATTTTTCTATCAACTACTCCTAAATACAAACATAAGTCTAAAGATAAACCTATCTAGATAAATTGGTTATGTAATTTTGATATTATAAAAACTACCTTTCAAGCGCGACCACCTAGATAATCTGAATGAATGGAATGCTTAGAATTTAATGTTGATAGTGACAAATAGGTGCATACATATTATTTACTCTCTTCCAAGTGCATATAGAATATTGGCTAACTTAAATTTGATTCCTTAACATCCTGATTACCTCTTCAAAATTGTCTAGCCTCTCATCACTAGAGTCCCACAGCCTATGCTACTATATTGGCCAAATCCTGGTGTTAAGGTACGAAACCTCAAGTCAAATTGCTAATAATCTAGCCTGTCACCCTAGAAACAACTAATTTACACCCATCAAATCTTATCTCCCTATCTATTTGCACTCACCATAGATCTTGGTTACCCTGCATCCTAAGGTTAGTATGGTATTCACTAGTTGGGTGAAATCATAGCCCTCCCGGGCCATTATGTTTCACAACGGATTTTAACATTACAAATGGCTAGTTTATAAAGTAAATTAAGAACCGGTGAAAATATCATCACATTTATAAAATAAGAGAATTTTTAAGCAAATATAAATTTCTAAACATTGATCCAATTCATTGCCAAAGAATAGTAAAATGAAGATAACGACATAAGCAGTAAAAGAATTGATAGAATTATGTAATAATTATGTGCCAACAAGGAACATATGTCTACTTACCCTCTCCTGAGTGTATAGATATGCTTAATATTCTATTAGTTTTACACAACTAGTTGTCACCTAAAAGGTCCTAATAGAAACATATCATGAATTATAATTCCTTAGAAGTTGCATTGCTGCCTAAACTACTTCAACATAAGCAACAGGTCAATATGAGTGCACTCAAGTTGCAAGATCACTGCTCTCCTGAGTTTTAGTTTTACTTACAACATATTTTAACATAACTTATTGCCAATTAAGTTATGTCAATGAAGCAAATGAGATATTGCTCATCATATATAAATAAAAATTATTCTTTCTTAAAATAAACTTTCCTACTCTTGCCTCTAATTCATATCAAATGAAAAGAGTAATGAAAAGTACTCACAAAACATAGATAAAACACAACATAAGATTTCACTAAAAAAAATCCCATAGAAAGTGTTTACAATAATTATAAGGTAATGAAGAACACAATACTTAACTATTTTCCCTCTGAAATATGTAAATCTCTCTAGCAAAGCCTCATGTTGATCTATGCAATTCTCATACATTTTCTTACACATATCTCTCAAAATCCTGCACCAACCTTTCTAAAAAAGATAGAAATTTACATTCCTACTCCTATCTTTGACTTCTGGACATTCTTGTATTTTTCAAGAGTTTGAAATGACAAAAAGGGCATTCCCAAGTTCCAAATGGTGCCTTATAAACTCCTTGGGGCTTCTAAATTCGTCCACAGCTATTTCTGGCACTTAGATGCCAAAATTGGTGTCTATGTGCCATTTTCTGGGCGAGCCTAGTGATCCCTGGATACTTAATGCTTATGCACAGTATAAAAATAGTTCTGATGGTATTTTTCACTTATATTTCCTTATTTCGCAACAAAACCAAAAACTCGATTCAGAAGAAAAATAAAAATTTAACTTTTTAATTTATATATATTTATATTGGGATACTACGCAAGTATACGTATCATTATCAAGTAATATAGGACTTTTTTATTAAGACCTGAATATCGAACCCACAGGGAAGATTATGCAATATGCACTTTTTAGAAAGTTTTTCTATTTTTAAAAAGATAATTACTTAAACTAAAATGATTTTTGTAGGAATTTAAAATTTAAATATTTTTGGTATTTTTGATATTTTAACGAAATAGTAATAACAAAAAAGATAACTAAAGTTTTTATAAAAGAAAAGTATTTAATATGAAAATATCTTTCTTCTTATCATGAATCAGTAATAACTATATGAATTATGTTGTGGAAGTATGTAAATTGTGTTGTGCCAAATAGAAGCAATAATATTCTTTACCCTTACTAGAGATGTTATAAAGAACATTGACTAATTTAAAGTTTGAATAGCTAGCTCTCACTCTACAGTTCCCTCGATTCGCTCCACCTGGGGGCTAACATTCTCGTATTAGAACCTAAAATAATAAACCAAGTTGGGGGCTTTAACCTGTCACTTTAAAGTCCTCTAACTCGTATCAAAACCTAAAACAATAAACCAAGTTGGGGGCTTTAACCTATCACTTTAAAGTCCTCTAACTCTAACACACATTAATGAATATTTCCCTATTTATTTTCACTCAATCATATGAATTACATTCTCATTCATACAATCTCATGTGATTCTTTCTAATTGTTGACTAAGACAATACCAGCCCGGTTCTTACATGTTTTCACAATAAATTTTAACATCTGGATTAGCCAAATCAAGAAGTAAATGAAGTGCATGGATTTAAATCATCATAACTTCTTACAGCATTAAAGATCAATACTCTCCACAACTTCCGTCCAAATCTTAATTACTTATCATTTTAAGAAGAAAGATAAGGAAAACTACTCAGAATCCATGAAGAAAATGAAACCACACTTTAGTTTAACAGAAGAAATCATTGTCAAACTAACAACAAGTCTCAATTAAAACTAAAAGTAATCTAAAACAAAATGATAAAAACTTATCTCAAGTCCTACACCAAAATCTTAAAGTTCCTTTGAATCTCTTCTCTTTTACAATCACTGAAAACAAAATAACAAAAATGATAAAGTAAATAAAAAGTTATTCCTGAAAATCTCTCCAAACTAGCTCCCCAGAAAAGAACTTTCAAAACTTGTCAATATTTTCAGGACTCTTTTCTAAGTTCTCTCTTCTTCCTTTTATAGTTTTCCAAGAGGTGCCTTGGGATCTGTTCAAAATGTGTCTTGATTCGATGTATTTGCCCAAGAGACGCATCCTTTCATGATAATTTTCGTCCATGGTGGTTACAACCACCTATTAAGCCAATGTGTGCCTCAAAAATCTCTTCGAAATTTGTGAAAACTGATTTTATTCATCTAATAACAGCTACTGGCGCTTAAGCGCGGGGTCTCGGCACTTAGGCACGACCTTCTCTGTTTAACCGGTGCTTAGGCACCAAAACTCGTTTGCACAAATTTTCACATTTTTGCTCCAAATTTAATTTTTTTTTCACACCTTTAAGCATTTTTTACTTTTTTACTTGTATCTACAATAAAAACACAAAAATATCTTCTATTAAAGTGCAATATCTCAAAAATAAGTATAAAAATGTGTCTAAAAATACTATATATTTTAGGTGTATCACCTAGCGCTTAGGTGCCACCTTTCTGGCAGCACCCATTTTGGCCAATTTCATTCTGTTTCACCTTATTTCATCTCCAATCTAAACCAATTATTATACCTATAAGATCAACATGAAAATAACATTTATTTAAAGTGAAATTTCATTCAAAAACATTTGATAAATGTAAAGGAGATTCAACATAGAAAGATATACCAAAATGCGCCCGATAAACATTTTTTTCCTTACTTGATTTGACTCCAAATTGCACCATTTTTGCTAAATGTTCTCGAAAACATAATTTCTTTTACCTCAAACCAAAACATGCAAAATACTACCTTTAATGTGCATAAAGTAACTATTTTTTTGAGGTGTTAGGCGCCTAGGAACCCAACTGTGGCGCCTTGGCGTCAGCCTCCTAGAAGCCTATTTTAACTACCTGACACTTAAGCACCAGGTCACTTTTTGCTCCATTGCTTCATTTGACCCTATTTTGCTCCATTTTGGCTCTTTTTACTCTTAAACTACATTTCTTGAACGTGAATTGAAAAAAAAACACAAAGTATCTTCCATCAAAGCGTAATATTCTTAAAAATGTGCATAAAATGTAAATATAAAAATAACACATTTTAAGGCGTGTCAGGAGTGTAGTAGGCGGCGTCTTCATGGATGTCTACTTCATGTATCGAGAATGATTGCTAGTCTCCCTTTATATGTTCCTTCCCTTGTAGAATTTGACACCGCTGTAGCGACGATGAGACCATATTATGCTCTTGATTCCATAATTAACCAAGTAAAGTATTGAACAAGGTTTCTGCATCGATGATATAGAATTTTGCGGTTATTACTAGATCATCGACCTTCATTAATAGTGTTATCGATCCAGGTAACCTTTCTCCTTTATGATTGAATCTTTTTAACATCATCTTGTCAGTCATAAGCTCTTGAGCATTGATTTCCAAGTATATGAACGTTCGTAGATTTATTAGGTTGAGCGACGCTCTTGGGTCCACTAAGACTCTAGAAAGCACAAACCTACTGATGCTAACTGAAATGTCAAGTGGTCAGTTATGGTCGGTAATTGACCGCGACTTTATATATGCTTAAAAATACAAAATAAATATGGACATAATAAATATTTAATAATTGTAAAGTCACACTTATCAATGCAAGTATACGTATCGCTCAAGCAATATAGGGCTCTAATGGAGTCCTAGATATCGATCCCACAGAGAGTGGTTTAGAACCGCGAACTAAGATTTTAGAAAAGCAATACTTTAATCATAAAAACAATGTTCAATTTGTTTATCTGTCACTAATAGGCAATTGAAATAAATAGGTAAATTTAATAACTATTAAATAACTAATGATACTAAGGAGGGTCTAATTGTGATATTCAATATATAAGAAAGCATCCTTCTCCTTGTCAAGAAATTATAGTGAATGGATAAAGTGAATTAGTTTAATTTATATTGTGCCAAATAGGATCACACATATTCCTTACCCTTTGGTCCAGGCATAAAGAACGTTGACTAATCCTACGCTTGTTTACTGAATCTGCAGATAGGCTGGGAGGATATCGGCTCTCACTTCAGAGCTCCCATGTTCCCCTTACCTGAGGGTTAACATCTACACTTCAGCACCCAAACAATAGGACCGAATTTTGGATTTTAGTCTGTCACTCTCAAAACTCCAATTTTACGCCTGATAATATTATTTCCTTATTTATTTGCACCCAACTTCCAAGGACTTTGACCTCCCTGAATCTTGGATGTAATCCTCACTTAAGTTGTAAAACTCAACATATTTTAACAAATCAATTGGCAAGATTGAATATAAATTAAGATCGAAGTGAGAATATCATCACAATTTCTTAAACATTTTCATGGCTTCACCAATTCAAGTCACCATTTCATAAATCTCAAGACAAGAAGAAAGACAGAGAAAACTACTCAGATCTCATGGGGAAAACACAANCCACTTGAAATTTTTATGTAAACTAGCCCTATAACAGGAAGACATTTGTCCAAAATTTCATAATTTTTTGATTTTTATGTGATTTATTAAAATTAATTAAATTTTTGGGGACTTTAAAAAAAATAAAATATTTTAAGTGCTGAAAAATATGTTTTATATTTTTGGAAAATCTCTCTGTGGTCCAGGAATCTAAAGAAATTTTTTTTTGTATTTTTTGATTTTTATTTGATTTTTTAGAATTATTTTGGTGAAAATTCTATTTTTAAGCCTTAAAAATCATTTTTAAGGTTTAAAAAATAGATATCTTTATTTTTAGACCTTGGAAAAATATTTCAATGATTCCTAAGTACTTAGAAAATAATTTAGAACATTTCCATGAGTTTAGTGTTTTATGATTTGTTTTTTATTTTTTAATTATTAAAAATAATTAAAAATAACCTAAAAATCAAGTTTTTATTTTAATTTAAATATTATTTTGAATTATTAAAAATAATTAAAAATAACCTAAAAATCAAGTTTTTATTTTAAATATATTTTTATTTGTTAAAAATAATTAAAATAACTTAAAAATTAAGTTTTTATTTTAAATATATTTTTATTTTTATCAGATTCCCCTGATATCAGAGAACTTAAAAAACTAAGTTTCATAATTTTTGGAATTATATTTTAAAAAATAATTAAAATAACTTAAAAATTAAGTTTTTATTTTAAATATATTTTTATTTTTATTATGAAAATAATTAAAATGACTTAAAAATTAAGTTTTTATTTCAAATATATTTTTATTTTTATTAAATCCCCTTGATATCAGAGAACTCAAAAAACTAAGTTTCATAATTTTTGGAGTTATATTTTGATTTTTAAAAATTATTTAAGTTTCAAATTTGATGGTCATATTTAAAAATCAATTAAAAATATTAAATGATTTCCAAATCTNTCACTTTTAAAAATCAATTAAAAATATTAAATAATCTCCAAATGACTTGAAATTTTTCTGGTAAGTTCTCTGACTCATGTACCACAGTAGAGAACAAAAATCAAGTGTTTTTATAATTTCCTTGTATTTCAAATTAAATGTTTTAAGCAAATTAATGTTTGCCCAAAACAATGATCTTTTCATTCTTAAAAATCATGAAATTATTTCTTAACACTACTCTGGCCATAGGAAACTTACATGAATTTTTCTAGAATTTTCTAAGACACATACAATTTTCTATAATTATTTGAGTAGAAAATGTATAAAAACTTAGAAAATTAAGATCTTTGTCTAGAGATCTCCTATGTCTTTGGAAAAATGCTCAAATTGTGCACCTTGACAGAGACTACAACATATAAAAATTTGGGCTCAAGGTGATAATCCAATATGAATGGAGAATTGAAAAACCCCTAACCCTAATTTATTTTTTAAAAATAATTTATGCATCAAATTAATGTGAAAATAATTCCACATGATTTTCCTCTATTCACTAAGCAAGAGGGTATTTTTATTTTATTTTTATGAATTTTCTATGCAAAGATATGGATTTTGAAATTTAGGAGCTATTTCTGAATTTATTAAATATCCTATTTACTTATTCAAACCGCGGGCTGACTGGATCATCGGATCCGTCGGAAAGCCACGCGGCGCGCTCCTATTCGACGTCGCCTTTTGAGTCAGCTGCCACGCGTCCCGCCGTATTGTTTCCGGGGATCATCTGGCTTGATCTCCGCCGTCCATTTAATACACGCGAGAATGGACGACATCCATTCATCGTCCTCGATAGCCTTAGCTGAGAGCCGTTCATTTTAAAACCTTAATATCTCTCTCATTTCTTAATGGATTTTGATGATTATTTTTTTAAATTGTTTCTATTTAAGAGACGAACACATCTATATGGTAAAATACTATGCAATCAATCCATTATAAATGGAGAGCTCGTGAAGGCTCGGGAGAGTGAGTGAAGCTATACCTTTGCTCCGAGAGGTTTAGCCTCAATCAGAGATCTTCACACCTTTGTTGGGTCCCAAAGAGCTTAGAGATGAAGCCTCTGGCTCTGGTGTAAGGTCTATGTATGATTTTACCACAGCCGATTTTGGGTGTTGGTTGAGAGCTATGGTAGAGGCTATTTCAGAGGGGGAATTCCAAAGAGCTTAGGGATGAAGCCTCTGGCTCTGGTGTAAGGCCTATATATGATTTCGACCACATCAATTTTGGGTGTTGGTTGAGAGCTATGGTAGAGGCTATTTCAGAGGGGGAATTGATGGGCCAATTTTGGGTGTTGGTTGAGAGCTATGGTAGAGGCTCCGTGGAAGGGGAATTTGATGGGGCTTTGGCTTCTTTAGATGAAGTCTCTAGCTCTGGTGTAAAGCCTATATGGGATTTCGACCACAGCCGATTTCAGGTAATGAAGCCTCTGGCTCTGGTGTAAAGCCTATGTATGTTTTTGACCAAAGCCGATTTTGGGTGAATGAGAGCTATGGTAGAGGCTCTGTGGAAGGGGGATTTGATGGGGCTTTAGTTTCTCTCACTTGAGAACTATGTGATAGAGGCTTTGTAGAAGGGGGATTTGATGGGGCTTTGGCTTCTTTCACTCTTGTGAAGGTGTAGAGTCAATTATGCTATTTCAAAGGGGGAATTGATGGGGGTTTGTCTTCTTTCTCTGTTGTGAAGGTGTAGGAGCTCTGTGGAAGGGGAATTTGATGGGGCTTTGGCTTCTTTCACTCTTGTGAAGGTGTAGAGACTATTTCAGAGGGGGAATTGATGGGGGCTTCCTTCACTATTGTGAAGGTGTAGAGCCTGTTTGAAGTTTAGTGCTGTGTAGGCTGGGATTAGAATTTGTCCTGGTTTTGGGCAGGAATTCAAACCCAAAATTGGATTTTTGTGGTGGAATTGGGGGAGGGAAATGGATTGCAATGTACTAAGGGGCTCTTAGAGAAGCTCTCTGAGGAGTTTAGGAGGCCTTGGTGAAATTTTTTTTTACCACACACTATTCATGGCCGTGGAGGGAATTTTATAGAATTTGTCCAAGGGGAGGCTTGGCTTTAAACTCAACCCTAGAGTCTAGGATGAGTTATGGTAAGGCTCATGTGACCATACCAAGCTCAATTGATTTGGATTTGGCCATAAGTCCAAGAAGGTGCATATGACCAAATCTTGTGTTTGGACTAGGATAAACATGTCAATTGGCCCAATTAAATATGGTATTTGGTGTAAGAGACCATGAGGAACAACTTTCATGAAGGGTGAAAGTCATTTTGAGGTCAATTGGTTAATCAATTTGGTGGATTTTTGATTTTTGACCCATTTTAAGCATGTTGGGCTAAGTTTGGGTCAAACTTG
>JXCR01130650.1:0-13089 GCA_002079205.1 Phalaenopsis hybrid cultivar
CAACTACTACTATTATAGTCAATTGATACAACTTCTATGACTAACTACTGCGTTTGTAACATCCAGATATGACCTTTGCAGGTAAATATTGCTATTTTGACCAAGAATCACATTAGTTGTGCGCAATTATGACTATTATAGCTAAACTATTATTGTACATCTATGACTCTCAGCTTTGTAATTCCATCTTATCTAATTCGAAAGAGCGGACATAAACCTTAAACAATTACACAATGTATTATTTTAATTGGCAAGACCCCGTGATTTTTTTCTTTCCAGAATTTTTTTTAACATAAAAAATTTAGTGTCTCCTCCCACTTTCTTTTATTTGTGTGTTCGCTCTTCGTGTAATACTAAAACGTTAAAATATCTCTAACACTATGAATTCTCTGACACATAAACAAATATTAATCATAACTATCTTTAATTTACAAAACTATTTAATTAAAATTTATATATGAATTAATTTTTTATATTATTTTTAATTTCATTTTTTCTTGCTAATTATTAGCTAAGATAATATACTAAATAAAAGCAACTGATATTCATCGAAATGCCAATAAAATAGAACACAAGTGGTGACTTTCTTGGAAGGATAGAGAACTAAGAAGATAAAACATAGTTGTTAGATACGTAAATAAGTAAGACTCGACTGATATCTATATAAATGCCCTCATATAAAAAACTAGTGATGCGCTCTCTTTTTTCAACTGCTGCACATAATTAAAACATTAAGGCTACGATGTACATTCTAGAAAATATGTGATTGGCCTACATAAGTGTATATATATTTTTTAAGTTTATGATATGTGTTCCACATCAACGCCCGTACTACGATCATCTACTACGATCATCTTCAAGCATCATCGATCGTCACAGCATCACTCGAGCTAAGGAATTTGGTTGAATATAAGGATATGGATAGGAGAGATTATTATAAAAAGCACAAAAGAGACAACAGAAACCAGCTTGAAAGTTCGTGGGTTGAAAATTCTCCCAAAAAAATTTTATGAAAATAAGAAAAATATATTGCTGCTGCCGTACAGGGTGGTTGCAGGCCTGGACGAAAGCGGTGATCGATCCATCCTCCACGCGGAGGAGAGAAACATGAATGTTGAAAAATATGTATGTTTTTTGACTAAAATTTATCATATATGATCTTTTTTTAGGTGTTTAATGCTGATAAGAATTGTTTAGCTACAGTTAGATGATTAAATTATATATTTAATTATGTTTTTTGGTATTTAATTAATTCCAATTATATTTAATTATTCTCTCCATAGAAGGTCTCAATCCAAGGAGGAAGAAATTTCTTAAGAGATCCTTCAAATCTTCTCCCAAACTCTCTTCTTTCAACCTCCAAGTCTTCTCTGATGTAGAGCTCCTCCTTAGAAGCCCTAAGATCTGATTTTATAGCATGAATCATGGTTTGTGCCATCAAATTTCCTTCCCAGTGTCTCTGGCTCGTCGGTGTGGCCACGTCGTTCTTCTGCAAGGGCCAGCGTGGTCATTGCCGATTGTGGCGTGGTCACACCGCCCTATTGCAGCTTATGGAGTGGTCAAGTCATTTTCAGGCTTGTTCACGCCAGCTTGGTTAGATCACTGGCATGGTCACGTCGACTTTAGGTTTGGTCATGTCGCTTTGGGGCACTTTCTTGTTCCATCTCGTTCATATTCAATTCCTACATCTCGCTCAACATAAATAAAGTACATTTCTTAAGCGTAAATTTGTGTTGAATGAATGAAATTAAGTGTAAAACGCTGAGAAAATAACAGGTAAAATGACGTAAAATTGACGCATTATTGCACAGGTAGTTGTTGGCCACAAAGGTCTTGATTGGAAGCGACAATGTCATTAGTTGGCCACTGAGGTTGTAATTGGTGTTTGGCCACAACAGTCATAAGCAGTGGTTGTCGATGGCTAGCAGCCACCAGCAGCAGAAGGTGACGACTAGTGGTGTTTGATAATGGTTAATCGCTATGAAGGTTGAAAGTTATTACTGAATTTTCAATATGGGTGTTATAGTGCATAGCCGTATTTGGGATACAATAGTTGTAACCAGAAGTTGCCGGTGGCAGAAGGTCAGTTGTGACTGAAGGGAAGCGATCTACAGTGATAGTAGACTATAGAGGTCGGAAATTATCTTCAAGTCTTCAATACAACGTCATTAGTTATGTTCCTATTTGGGATACGACATTAATAACCAGGGGTCATCGATGTTGTCGACCAGGAGCAACTGACGATGGTCGACAACGGTAGACGGGTGGTGATCGATGGTGGTCGGCGGCTATGGAGGTCGGAAGTAATCTTTAAGTCTTCAATCCATAAAAAGGCTGTTGGATTTCCTTTCTTTTCCTCCCCCTCTCAAGTGAAAGGAGGAGGTTTATTTATGGCCTTTGGGATAGGGATATTTTTTTTCTTTTGACGAATAAGTCTTGAGCACCTGATTAGACATCCCATATTCATCCCTTTTGATCTTAGGTGATATATTCTTAATTTGAAAGCATTAATGACCTTGGAAGTAAGCAGCCTTAAGCTCGTTGGATTCTTCAGGTCGAGGCGCTTAGATTTAATATAAATATGTCAGATTTGAAGTTTATTGGACCATTCAATCGACGATCCAAAATCTCTAATAGTGTTTTAATGATTTGATTTTGACTTTATTCGACTCGAATCAAACTAATATTTTTATCAGCACGTTCGTCTTGTTGAGACAGTTAAGCTTGACTATAAACTTGTTGAAATTAAGGATCTGGATGAACTTGAATTTGAATCTGAAATATTTCTTGCAAAAAAAATTAGTGCATATAATAGAAATTCCTTAATGGAGCATCAAGGTGCATTTACATGCTTAACACACAATTATTACATATTTACATATTTAACACCTCCATTTTATATTTATAATCACTCAAATATTTAATATTACCTAAAAAAAAAAATTTATTACCGACTTTCAAAACGTGGAACACATTTTGATGCAGAAGTTATGAAAACAATGTGTTATAAATGTAAATATTAAACATTAGGCGTTAGATGTATAACTACATAAAAATTGTGTGGCATCTATGTAAATTTCTCACTTCTTAAATATTTAATTTATTAATTATATAAAATTGTCAAAATATTTATTATTTTATTATACGTTTAACTACAATTGTATTTATTATTTCTTAATAAATTCACAAATTATTAGTATTATTTAATTGCAAATCAAATAATATTTTTGATTTTCCTCGCAAAAATAATTCGATATAATCTTATCTAATTTTTTCCCCTATGTTAATACAGATGGAAGCGTACATTTAAAATGTTATAACTTGAGTTGAATTGTTGTTTAGTTATCTTCAATAGAAGCTCTCTCGCGTGAGAAAATATTGTATCAGGAGTTCAGACGTGAGTTTCGTCCGGACAAAGGACTCGATACATTGGGTGGTGTTTTTTTTTCTCCGCTGCACTCGGTGTATCACGTCCGTTATCCGAATGCAGCTCGTGTCTGGCCTCCAGACGCAATATTTCTTCCACTCACGTTCTCTTGTTCCATATCTTCTTTTTTGTCTCTCCTTTTTCCCTTAATAACCAAACTTAGTTTTCCATATTGCTAAACATTGTGCTAAAATGAATTGATTAATTACACTTTTGACTATTTAGGCTAGAAATCAGCTATTCAAAATCTTATAAAAACCATGAGATTTAATTTTGTATTTTGATACAATGAATTCAGAGAAGGTATAAATCTAATTATAACATTAGTTTAATGTTGAGAAGTGTATTATAATATTTAGATTAGTTGGATGTTAAAGTGCCAATGTTGATTTACTCTTATTTTATGTTTATTGTATTCAAGTCATTGAGTTAGGTATTGTGGCATCATATGTTTGACTTTCTATCATTAAATTTAAATATTACTTTAGAACTCTTTTTTGTAAGACCTCTATGTTGATCCTTCAATCAAAGTTATCAATTTGATCTCAAATAATTCAACTATTGTCGGTTCCACCCCTATTATTCAGCTATTAATTGTATGCATATCATAGTTTTTTTAAATGTTGATAATGAAGAGTAATTTACAAGGATAATTTTACTTGACTTATTAGTGTGTAAAGATAAGTTTGTTCAATCAATTCATAGAGTTGCAATTTTTAATATTGATACATTATCTTAGTTGAATCTACTAAAAGATAATGCTCATATAACTCATGTTTTGATATATAAATATTTCTTAGCTTATTGTTTATAAAGTACATATTAAAATTTTATTTATGACATCTATGTTTGCATAAAATTGTGTATAGGTAGGAATACCTTTTCCAAAATAAAAGATAGGATTGCCATGCTAGCAAGGCCACAAAGTAACAACTAAGAACCATATCACATTTCATTTGATTTCAATGGATTAGTATTCAAATTTAGAATGGCCTCATAAATAAGATTGTCAATATGTTACATAATAAATGACTGATCAATTTGATTTAGATTTGTTTCATTAAATCTAGCACGGTTGCATGTAGAGTTTTTAAATTAGAGATAACATGTGTTACAATTTATCAAATAAATAGTTATAAAAAATATTATTTTATAATTCATTTTAAAATTTGTGCCACATTTTGGTTATGTTAAACTATTATTATAATCTAAAAAAAAAACTCGATGACACTAATTGTTTTCCTGTATACATATAAATCATTTATTTTATTATTCATATTGAATGCCTCAATGTCAACTCTTTAAATAATAATTAATTTTTTGTTTAACTTATCAAACTTGTTGTAATTTTTTTATAGCCCATTCTAACAGTTGGATTAGTGGGATATCATCATAGGAAGGGCTTTTCATTAATATAATTAATTTTATTTGATATTTTTAAGTTCATTAATTATTATTTGTATGTTTATAGGTTTACAAGTAGTTTTAATTTTACATAATTTTCTTTCAAAAATTTCAATTAAATGTTATTTTATTGTTTTGTGGATCTGTTTGTAAATTTTATTGATGAATTTCATTATTTGTTTTCCTTTCTAACTCTTAACATATTATATTTAGGTCTGGTTGTGTATAAGTTTTATTTTTAAGTGTACAAAATAAGATTTTTTTGTATCTTCATTATAACTCGTGTTAAGAGCATATACTACTTTTATCTAAATGACAAAAATTAAAGAAGCTACTTCTAGAAATTATATTAAAAATTTTGAGGTCTATGCACACGTAAAATAAAGAATATAAGGGAAAGTTCGACTTTTTCAGTCAATGATAAATCATAAAATTTATTGCTTAACTTCATTATCTTAAGCAAATAACTTTTTTCAATAAGAAGTAGAATTATAATTGTTTGAAATTGATTTATTGGCTCATCAAATTTCATTGCTTGTGTGGTATCTAATATAAATATATAGATATTATCAAATGTATAAATTTAAATTTACAATTTTTAATCTCTTGACAAATTTGTTCTATAGATAAAAAATCAAAATTAATTAAGTATTTGAAAATAGTTTTTTTTAAACTTAAAGGCTTATTAAAAAAAAAAATAGATTTCAAGCATAATGCATTAAATGTCACACATATATGAGTCCTATTTATGATATGAGCAAATAAATTTTTGGGCATTAAAATTTTGATGAGTGTGACTATTATCCTAGGAAAAGGGTTACTCCATTAGCTTTCTAGTCTCACTAGAACATTACAAAAATGTTTTAATGACTTTAATATAGAATAAAGGATATTTGTGGTTGTAGGAAAGTTGAAGATCATATTTTTAAAAGTTACAAATTTATGGCATCAGAATATTAATCGTTCATCAAGATGACAAAGCCTTTGGAATGTCTGCTTCATGCACCTAAATATGATAATAACTCAACTTGAGGTTTAATTTGAAAAAAAGTTTGAATCCAAAAAGTTCATTGAAGAGCTTATCGAATACCAAAATAAGATATTTGCCGTAAATGATGACATTATTCGAAACTAGATAATCAATGTAAAACCTCTAACTTTCATCGACACTTTTTATTAATAAAAGTGGAGATGAGAATATGTTGTGAATCGATTGAATTAATCCCAAATGATGTAATTTTTCTTTAATTTTTGGTAGAAACAATATCAATATGGCCACACATTCACAAGCCTAGCCCCAAGCAGCAAGCATATGAAATGGTCATGAGGTCAACTTGTCAGTAAGATATGAGGCTGTAGAGGAGTCCTCTGAACTTGTTAAGAAGGCGTCCAAGTTTATTGGTTGCGCACCGGGTGCACATCCAGCCCTTTATGGATGATTTGGACGAAAAATCTTATTTCAAAAAGAATGAAAAGCTCTATTGGTGCCATAGCTTTTCAGTCAGCTATCTATAGTCCTTATAAAATGAGAGGAATTCCATTTGGATGAAACTCAATGACAAGTTGTTTATAGTTCATTTAGAAGGGTCTCAAGCCAATTAAACTTTAAAAGGCCAATTTTAAGAGTTGTTAGGGCGGTTCTTGGCATAGCTCCAATGTTGGCCAAGGATCCCTCGAGGCCAAAGAGGCTGACATTAATGTATCCTCAAAGGGAACTTCAAGAGGCTGATTGTGTTTGGAGCTCAGTGTTGACACCTCACTCAATTGATTGAAACTAGCCTCATGACAAGATAAGATTTCGTGGACTTCATCATGAAATTACTAGATATTTGCAAGCGTATCCATGGAATCTTTGATTGCCAGTAGTTCGTGGCAACTAGGGGAAGAAAAAAATAAAAAGCTCAACAAAATAAGGAACAAGACTATAACTTTTGGAATAGATAAAACAAAAGTAATTTTTTTTTAAAGAAAGCTTTCCATCAACATAAACTAATTTCAAGACTTAGATAGCACGGCTCTCTACAAAACCTTTTTCCACCTTTTTCGTTTCTTAACAAAACCAGAAAGTTCTTTAAATATATACACAGATATTTTGAAAACAAAAAGGAGACTATGGACCAGGAACATTTACAAAAAAGAGACTCCTGCAAAAATTCTTAAGTAATATCCTCACATATAAACTTTCTGAAAAGATTCTAGCACCGGAGTTGCTGAAATAGAGACATCACCATAAGGAAAATCCTGTCTAACATCTATACATCCATATGTCTTCAAAGTCTGCACAAAAAATAAAAACAAAACAAAACAAAAACAAAACCAAATCAAGTTTCAATTAACATTCATCACATGCAAACTATATAAGCATATTTGAGATCATATATTGGCAGATAATTTATTGCTAAATATGGGTTTCATTGCATGGTAAAAGAGTATGGAAAAATACCAGCGTCTCGTACATGAATCTGGCACGTGTTGCTCTTGTTTTTCCTTCAAGAATCTCTGTCAGACTCAAAGCCACAACTTCTTTCTCCCTAAGCCTCAGAAACCTGTTATATAAGTACTGTGCTGCTACCCTGTGAAAGTTACACTTGTTTTATCAAGTAAAACTTTCAATAACACCTAAGTTTAAAAAAAAATGTTAATGCATTTACCAACCTTGTACTTGGGGACCATCCATTAGCTGCAAGAAGATGTAGTAATGTATGAATATATACTTGAAATAAACTGAAACAAACAAAACTTTATGTATACACTGTTTAAAAGAATACCTTGTTCACCAATATCATCCCCATGAAAGCAGAGTTCCTGAACAAACAAGCAAGTTTATGAAAACAAATGAAAATCAGGTAGAAAATCTAAACATATGCTCTCAAACTTTACCAATTTTTCTAGTTGATAATGGACAGCATCTGGTAAAGTGAACTCTTCGTTAACATTTTTCAAAGAGTTGGACCTGCAGTCTAAAGAATTTGATGGGGTCTGACATGTTAGGTCTAGCTTTTGAATCAAAGCTTCTGTTTCTGCTTCGGCATTAATGTGAGGCGTGCTATCTTCTCTGTTCGTTGGATCGATATGGTCAACTGCAGACTCCTTTGGTAAATGAATACGCATTTCAACCAGCTTTTGCATTGAAATTTCTGGCTTTTCAATTCGCTTCTGCATCGAAATTTCTGTATCTATTTCGGCATTTGAAGATTCAAGAGTCATTCCATCTTTCACGTTGGGTGAATCAATAAGTTCAACAGAATTTTTTGATAGCTTAGGCAATTTCTTCTGCGACGGTTTTTCTTGCACGGGAGAAGAAACTGTAACATAAACGAGCTGATCAGTATTAGTAGAGAAAATTATGATAACTTTAGGCTAAGGTTCTTCAAAGCAAAGAAAAAAAATATTACAAGGAATCAAAGGGTCTTTAAAACTTTGAGACGGATTTGAGAATCTCCGGAACTTCCAAATATCAAGATCAATATGAGGTAATTTTCTTCTTTTACATACTAGATCACTGGCGTCATTTATAATTTGTTTCATAAACCTGCCCAAACCAAGAGAAAAAAATGGGAACAATAAAACCTTCAAATACGAAAACATGCTTGTCACAAAAGGAAGAACTCAAGTTACTTTGAAGCTCATGATGGCATAAAATTCATCAAACACACTATTTTGACATTTATAGCAAATTAGTAAATAGGGATGTGCATTATTTGGTCAAAACAATAAAACCGAACTTAGCCGAGCCCATTTGGTTCATTCAGTTCAATTTTGAAATAATAATTCACATTCTTATTTTAAAAATGTTAATATTTTGATTTCAATTTCAGATCAGTTTTGATCTTCATTATATCAAATAAACAAAGATCCTAAATAATACGAGGACTATGAAATTAACTTCATTTGGAAAAAAAAATAATTTGAACATAACTAAAATCAATCTTAACTAATTAGTGTATTTACCGTGCAAGGATTGATCACTCAGCTAAAATCATTCTTAACTAATTACTGTATTTGCTAAGCAAGGATTGATGACTCAAGGGACGAGTGTTTTGGGTGTTTTTGGTTGTAAGGTGGTGATAAAAAATGATGATGCAATGACTAGACATACAATATATAATAAAGCAATTAATGAATGGCAATATAAACATTACCCTCAACAGCGAGTCCATGTCATTAGGAAGTATGAGCCAATTGGGGACTGAATTTGAGTTTCACACATTAATATTAATTTTCAACCCAAAAACTTAATCCAATGGGCGAGAACCATGGTTTTAAAGTCAAACCAAACAGGCTAATCCGACCAACTCAACTATGAACCGATGTTCTAGCCAATTTGATTGAATTCCAAAATTACTTCAACACAGAACCGACTAGACTAAATATTTAAAATAGCGAACTCGATCAAACTTTTGATGAACCACCCAGTTTTAACATTGATCAATTCATAGTTTTTTTTTGTTTTATGGAAGCTAAATATACACCAATGGAATGCAACATGGAAAGCATTAATATAACAATCAGCACAATTTAAATATCATATTTTTTTCAACGTTAGGATTGATCAACCTTCTAATGTGAATAAAAAAATATTATGAGCGTATATACATAGCAACGATCATCATTAAGATTCCACAATAATGCAATATATAAGACAATACACAAGAGCCTATGATGTTAGTAAATGATTGAAATGAGTGAGAATTAGTAATTTTGAAAAATAAAAAATAATGAATTCAACAACACAATATATTGTAATTATTTAACTAACACCTATAGTTATGTCAGTGCACAAAATTAAGCACAAAAAGATGATGAGATAATTTATTCATTCAATTGTTTGGGCTTTCGATTATAAGCATAATTAAGAGTAAATCATGTTTGTGCAAAGGTACCATAATAAAAATAGCATTGACACTTAAAATGTCTACAACAAACAATTACGTATAAAGAAACTGAAGAACGTTCCAAGACCTTCACGCCTGGCAATATTTGAACTACGTTTCTATTTGTCCAAACTTGCCACGACAAGCTCAACACCTTAACTCTTTTATAAACGGCTAGAGCATCCCAATGCTCAACTGTTTTAGACATAAGGGCTTTTTTGGGGTTTTTTAATCAAGTTTGTATTTTATTTTTTTAACTCTCCTATCAGCACCTTAACATATTTTTATTTTTATATTTTCCTTTTTGTAAACATGTTCATTTAGAGTGTTCATACTTAATGGCACCGTGAGGGACCAATTATTGAACCTAGGCCAACTAGAAGGAAACAATAATTTATGAGAGACTCAAATTACATAATTTATTCAAAACTAAGTTGAACTATCAACTTTGATACCACTTATTAAAGTATGGCATTAAAAGAGGAATGCAGTTTGGCTTTAAATACCGATGATCAAATCTAATTTCCACAAAAAAAAAAAAGAGAGAGAGAAGAGAAAATGAACTTGAGTTAAAAAGAAGGGCATTTGGTCACCTATGCAACAACAAGATACGAACAAGAGGTGCAGCTTATTATTCTACAGTGCATTTTCTACAATTTGAGAAAAGTTTACAAGGAGGTCATTTGGTCATTAATTATTTTTTTTTAAAATTATCAGCAATTTAAATGAAACGCAATAGATTTAAGGCCCCATTTGGAATCACTATTATTTTTTGTTTTTTTTTTTGTTTTGTTAAGTTTATGTTTTGGTTCGAATTAAAGTTTATTTGGTTTTGTTTTGGTTGTTTTTAAAAACAAAAAATAAAAGCATATAATAAAAAATATATTAACCAAACATCCTTTTAAAAACAAAAGTTAAAATGAAAACATAAATAAAAAATAAAAGTGATGTCAAACAGACGTAAGGGATTTAATGAGAAATGGAAAACAAAGACAGAATTCTAATTTGGCGCAAACCTTTGAATCTAAAATGACCATCCAATCAGTTATAAATTTTATTGATACTAATAAAAAGCTATACTCACTTATTTGAAAGAATGATACTTTTATCATATTCTTTCTTTCTTTTCCTCAAAACCCGAGAACTTTCTTTATTTGCCGGAGTGGCAAGCATAAATTTAGGAGAAGCTGTCCCTAAAACAAAAAAAAAAAACAAAAGATCAATCCACTCTGCATTGAATATCATCCTATGACAAAAAAAAAGTTAAACTTACAAATTTCAACACATTCATGCATGCAAATAATTCCATTTGAACAGTACCTGAGATGTTTGGTTTTTGTTTATCTGGAGGCAAAGCATCAGCATGCCTTTTACCGATATTATCGTTCCCACTTTCAGGTGTCAGTTCTCCCTGTAAATTGATTGTTTCTGTTGGATTTCTTCTTCCTTCAACAGGATGGTTCTTACCTCCAACTGACAGCTCAGTCTGTTCATTATTTAACGGTATATGGATCTCTTCAGTTACATTAAGTAAAGGCAAACTCCCGGATAAACATACTTGCTTCTTAAAATCTCCTCCATGGGGACATTCGACAGAAGATATCGGAACACTAGCATACTTGTTTGAATTATGAGTTTCACAGAGCACAAAATCAACATCCATCATGCTGGATATCATTTCTCCCTCTAAGTTCAATATCTCTGTCATAGGTTTTTGCTCTTCTACAGATAGGATCTCATCTCTAACTGCAGGCACTGTCTGTTGATGCTTTAATTGAATATGGCCCTCTTCTATCTTATCATTTAAAGGCATGCATCCAGTTAAACATACTTCCTTCTCGATGTCTCCTCCAGGGTGAAATTGCTCCAGAGATCTCTGAACGTTAGAAAAGCTGCTTGATTCATGATGAACATCACTAAGCTCGAGATCAACATCCAATGTACAAGATGGAAGGATGCTATGACAGAAGCTTCGCAACTTAGTAAACTCAGTGAAAGCATTTATCATTCCCTATGATGTTTATAGGAAAAATAAAAAAATAAAAAAGGGTTTTCAACTACATACTCGGCAAGAGGTGTAAAACGAGAAGACTTATAATCTGAAAGATCGGAAACCTCATTGGTGAGACACTACATTTTGCAGAACTCCCATCATTAGACTGAACATACTATATGCGAGTAATATTAGCATACAAAAAACATTTTATATGAGAATACAAATAAAAAACAGAGTGAGATGCCTCATCCAAATATGAAGGCTGGCGGGTCCTGTTGTCCTGCCATTCACCTGTAAAGCCAACGTAAAGATGCTATTCATATCAGCAAATGGATACAAGAATGGGTATTTTACAACAAGGGTGTTTTATTTGACAATCCCAAACATGGTTAAAAAAGTAAGGAGTATTTACATACAGAACACCCAATTCTTATATATCCTTCCATGTCTAACACCTAATTTTGCTTATTACATTTAATCTACACTAATCTTTCATATCACATTAAAATACAATACACATTTTTATATATAGATAAGACGCCATATATGTAAAAATTGAAGTTTAGGTTAGATATGAAATACACAAGAATTGAGTGGATGTATGTAAATCTTCCAAAAAGTAAATGTTATTAACGTAACTAATTGATATCAGCATTAAAACTAAAAAAAAAGAATAGGTAAAGTATGATTCTATTAACAATTAAGAATCACACATACAGGATATATGATATCAAATAAACTATGAGGCTGTTCCCAAATAAGTACCTAGAGGAGTAGGATGCTGACGACTTCCGCCGATATCTCTGCATGAAATATAAATGATTTGAATAAATGATTAACAAAAATTAATTAAATTTGAGTCCTACAAGATTTTTCAATCTCACCCCTCTTCCAAAACCCCAAAATCAAATGAACCAAGTTCAAATTGCTCAGGAAGAGGAACAGAAACCTCATGGTATGAGGCAAGCATCGTTTCAATCTGTTTTTCACAGCTATGCTCCTTCATTGTCATAGCTATATGATCTATGGCAGACTTTACCTCTTTATTGCACCTGTTACCCTTTCTTGGTCTAGCACTAACTTTGTTCTGTGCATTATTCCCTTCAGCGACAAGAAGAGACTTTCTTATTTCATTTAATGTCTCGTTGCACTCATCATAGAGAAAATCCACTTTCTTTGAGAAAATCTTGACAATACCAAGAAGAAGTTGAGCCAATACTCTATGAGAAATTTGAATTTCG
This sequence comes from Phalaenopsis hybrid cultivar, assembly GCA_002079205.1. Classification (NCBI taxonomy): domain Eukaryota; kingdom Viridiplantae; phylum Streptophyta; class Magnoliopsida; order Asparagales; family Orchidaceae; genus Phalaenopsis; species Phalaenopsis hybrid cultivar. The sequence continues at coordinate 12,943 of JXCR01130650.1, forward strand.
GGCATGATTTTATCTGTGAGAATGATTAAACAAAGGACCGAGATGAGTTTTTTAGAAGAGCAGCTAGGTGAATAAAAGTAACCAAAGTTAAATGCTTTCAAATTTATGTTTTGAAGGATTACAAACTCATCTTGCTAACACTCTGTC
>JXCR01130652.1:0-30389 GCA_002079205.1 Phalaenopsis hybrid cultivar
GTTGAATGGTTAATTTTACATAACATTCATAATTTTGTTTATATGATTAATATGTACGGAATGAAATTTTAAGATATTGCTAAATATATTTAAATTTAATAGTGAACGCGTTCAGCAGAACAAATGTTAGCCAATATTTTAATAATTATAACTAAATTACGATTTATAAATATTTTTTTTCTAATACTTTATAAATATTTTTCTAACATTACCGATAAATTACAACTAATTTAAATTTTTGTCATTCAAATTAGTTGAAATAATCCACCATGAATTATGAGTGCACATGTTCACTCTTCACTTGAATTAGGGAATTTGGAGTTGCAAAGTTGATCATTATAAATGGACAATAGTAATTTATTGCTAATAGCTAAGGTAGAGCCACAATGAATGGAGTTCTCAATGATAGCAGGCAATAAGGTTCAGAGTCAATTCTTTTGGAGGCAATAGTCTACCATGAATGTTGTAGATGATTTGGTGTTAGCTTGACTTATATGTTATATTTGAAAGCCAAAGTAGCAGATGCTTGCTTCAAGAACATCAGTTGGACACATACGCCGTAGTAGGAAGTTACAGGAGTTCTAAGCCATGTTGATTGTAATGGTGAGTTGTGATGACATACACAGGTTGTAATGTTCAGAGTGGAGAGATGCATGAGCTGTGAGCCGCGTAGCCCATAGTTGCTTACATAGGCCTTAGTGGTGAGTTACGATAATGTACGTAAGCCGCAAGTGCTAGAGTTGGTATTTGCATGAGTTATGAGCCACGTAGGACATAGGTCATAGTGGTGAACAACGATGATGCCCGTAGGCTGCAGGGGCTAGAGTGGAAAGCTGTACGAGTTGTTGGTCATGTTGGCTGCAATTGATCGCATAGGCCATTGTAGCAAGCTGTGATGATGTCCATAGGCCACAGGAGTTGGATTTGAGAGCTACGTGAGTTGCGAGTGATGTATGTTGTAGTTGGTCGCATAAGTCATAATGGTGAGCTGTGAAGATGTCCATAAGCTGTAGTGGTTGGAGTTGGGAGTTGCACGATCAGTGAGTAAAGTCGTCCATAGTTGGTCATGTAGGTCATAGTGGCAAGCTACAATGACTTCTATAGGCCACAGGGAATGGAGTTGGAAGCCTTACAAGCTATGTACCATGTAGGCCGTAGTGGTGAGCGGCAAAGGCGATGTTGACCTCATTTTTGGTTGAGGTCTAGTCTTTCTTCCGTCGGAGCCTAGGATCTAGCCATAGAATTTTTTTGTTGACTATTCCTAGAAGACTAGTGATGGTACCTTCACCAATAGAAATTCCAAACTCTTCCCTGCTCATCTTGAAGTTCCATATGTTAGCTCTAATCTCTAGCACTTAGTAGGTGAAGCCAATATGGGAGAACTCAAGAGGGGTTCCCCATAGGACTGTTTGACATTAGGGTTGGCTCTGGGTGATGTGGCTTGGTTTAGTACACACTTGCACTTCACCCTAGGTTCCCTTGCCTCTTTGGAGGCCCATGTGGATGGTCCCCCAAATCCTTAGTCCTTGACTTGGGAAGATAAGACAACCACATGGAGAATCCAAAGTGGGGTTTCTTTGGTCTCATGGCATCATGAGGGTAATTCTTTGGTCAGCATTTGCATCAAACATCAACCTTACCCAATTACTTAATTTTGGCCTTTTAGCTCTAAACTTTCCAATAATTACCAAATTGCCCCTGGCACACCAAAATTCCAAAATTGGTCCAAATTCCTCAATTTTGTTAAAAAATTATCTCAAACCATTTCATACCACCCAAATTACCCAAAACATCCCAAAATTTTCATATTTACCAGAATACCAGCAAGTTTGTCAAAATTACCAAACTTCCCTTGGTGGCCCAAAATTTCCCAAAACGTCCAAAATCATTTAAAACACCTCCAAAAGCAATTCTTCACCATCAATTGGGTTTAATTTGACCAAAATTTCAATTTTGCCTCTAAATGCATAAAGTCCTAAATCACCCCAATTTACCCTCAATTGATCTCAAAACTCCTCAATTTCAATTCTAAACTCAAATTCATCATGTCTTAACTCAATTGAGACAAAATTCAAGACCAATTAAACCTAATTACAAACTCAAAACCCAAGTCTAGATGAAATGCCTCAAATTGATTCAAAGTTCAAAAATCCCCAAATTGAGCTTCATGATCAATCAAATGCTCCAATTGTAAATTTACATTAAATTCAACATATATAAATTCAATTCAACCAATTCCAAATCCATTTGATAGGCCCATGATCAATTTAAAAAATTAAAATCATCATGTGCATGTTAAAGGCCCATCTTCATATGCATATAAAAAGCTCACTTCATTGATTTGAAAAAGCCCAAATTGAGCCCACATGACATAATTTCAATCTTTCATCATCCCATGGAATCCAAAATCGGTTTAGCATGGCATCATACCAAATTTCCTCTTGCATAGCTGGAACTTTACCAAAATTGGGCATTTTGGCATTTTCCATTAGAAATCCATATAATCAAAATTTCCTTTTGGATGAAACCTTCCCATAACCCCATAAATATCTTGGTATGACTCATGCAACCTTCCATGGGCAACCTAAAGTCAATTTTCACCAAACATGGGATGAGGAAGTGACTACGCCCCTCTCCCTCCTTCACTTGGACTTTCCTTCTTCATATGAAAATTAAACTCTTACCCCATGCCCAAGCCAACAACTTGAACTCACTCAAACCTTCTGTGGGGTCAAACATAACACCCTCACTATCAAGGAACCAAACCTAACCCTTGTACCAAGGGATCAAACCCAAGCTAGCCAACTTAACCTAAACCTTAATTCTCCGTTGGACTTCTACCTTGGAGCCCTTTTTCACCCAGATTGACTCCACCACTCAACCTCTTTGGCTCACCTGAATCTGAGAGTGACTTGTCCCTGGCTGGAGGCCCATCACAGCCGCTAGAAAAAACCCAACCTGAGAATACCCAAATGGTTTAAAACCCAAAATTAAACCCCCCCTTGAGTTGGCTAAGCCCCCTTGGCCACTGGAGCAGTTCTTCCCTCCACCTAAGCAGCTACCTTGCAGCCATGGCATGCCCTGTTGGCCACCAAAGCCCCATCTTTAAATAAGACCACCCCTCCATAGGTAAGAGGGGGTATAAGCCCTCACCTTAACAAATCTCTGCCAAAATTTCTTCAGACCCTCTAGCAGTCCAGAGAAGTTAATCCCCACCATTTCCTTGCCCTAATTCTCATTACAAATCCCTAAATTTCATCATTGAAATTTAGGGGTTTCCATGGCCATACCACCAAGTGCATCCAATCCACAAATTTCTTTTTTGCTAAGCTTCACTGAAGCAAGGGAGGAAGCTTTCCATTGAAATCCCCATCAATTGAGCCCTCTGGCATAGAGCTAGACCAAACCCGAATCATCCCTTCGACCAAATTCATACTTGGATTCATCCTTAGCTCAAGGTGACACTTGGAGGAGCTTCGTGAGTTCACAATGAACGTGAATAACCATTCCAATCAAGGCTACACCTCTTGGACCAAGGTACGAGCCACTTCCCCCAAAACTGAGTTTGGTTTGGGCTTTCATGAAGAAAATCTTTATATCATGCATGATCAACTGTATAAATGTATTCACCTCGATTTGATGCACATGTAAGAACAAACTACACTTAAATTTATTAAGTATCGAGCGAGATAGAAGCAATCTAGTGTGGACGACTCTCATTGTAAGTTGATTGGGGACGATGAACTAATGTCGTATGTTTCCATATTTATTGGATGAACAGTCGAGATCGCGTCAGATGACAGAGCAGTACTTGAATGCGCGACCGCATTGCGTTCGAGTCAGCTGACGACAATGAATCAGAACACGACGTGTGGCGCTTCGGAGACTCCCAGTATGATGCCACAACCAAGCTGGATAAATAGAAAAATAGGGATTTATGATTTATTTAATGCCCAGAACTTAGAAAATCCATATCTTTGCATAGAGAAATCATAAAAATTAAAAAACATACCTTGTTGCTCAACGAATAAAGGAGAAAAATGTGGAACAAAAATTAAAATTATTTGTCTTATATTTTATTTTTATTTAATTAAATTCCTTATGTAATCTCTTAATTTTACTTGAATACATACTAATCAGCATGACTTAAGATTTTTGGGGTTTTAAATTCCTGTCCTTAGGTTTGTCTTCCAATTTTTCTTAAGTCAGAGAAAACACCTAAATGTGGAAGCCTAATAAATCACTTCTGTTTAATTAAAAAAATAAAATATTAAAATATAAATCTTGTTTTGGTAGGGTGACTAGAGAACCCTGGGAAAAATATAAANTAGACCAAACCTGAATCACCCCTTCGACCAAATTCATACTTGGACTCATCCTTAGCTCAAGGTGACAATTGGAGGAGCTTCGTGAGTTCACAACAAACGTGAATAACCATTCCAATCAAGGTTACACCTCTTGGACTAAGGTACGAGCCACTTCCCCCCAAACTGAGTTCGGTTTGGGCTTTCATGAAGAAAATTTTAATATCATGCATGATCAACCGTATAAATGTATTCACCTCGATTTGATGCACTTGTAGGAACAAACTACACTTAAATTTATTGAGTATCGAGCGAGATAGAAGCAATCTAAAGTGGACGACTCTCATTGTAAGCTAATTGGGGACGATGAACTAATGTCGTATGTTTCCAAATTTATTGGATGAACAGTTGAGATCGCGTCAGATGACAGAGCAGTACTTGAATGCGCGACCGCATTGCGGTCGAGTCAGCTGACGGCGCTGAATCAGAACACGACGTGTGGCGCTTCGGAGACTCCCAGGATGACGCGATGACTGAGCTGGATAAATAGAAAAATAGGGATTTATGATTAATTTAATGCCCAGAACTTAGAAAATCCATATCTTTGCATAGAGAAATCATAAAAATTAAAAAAAACATACATTGTTGCTCAATGAATAAAGGAGAAAAATGTGGAACAAAAAAAAAATTATTTGACTTATATTTTATTTTTAATTAATTAAATTCCTTATGTAATTTCTTAATTTTATTTGAATACATACTAATCAGCATGACTTAAGATTTTTGGGGTTTTAACTCCCTGTCCTTAGGTTTGCCTTCCAATTTTTCCATAGTTAGAGAAAACCCCTGAATGTGGAAGCATAAAAAATCACTTCTGTTTAATTAAGAAAATAAAATATTAAAATATAAATCTTGTTTTGGTAGGGTGACTAGAGAACCCTGGGAAAAATATAAATCAAGTTTTATTATTTATGTAAATTACTATAATTAATTAAATCCTAAAAACTCATTAAAATTAAAATAAATAAAATAAAATTCAAAAATTTTTAAAAATCATCCCACACTATAAAAAATAGTCACATTAACTCTCTATAAAAAATTGAGATTATTTTGAATTAATTTACCTCCTAAACTTGATTTTCTAAGCTAAATTTTATATTTGCATTAAAATAATTATATGAATTAAATTAAAAGTCAAAAAAATATGAAAAGTGGTTTTCTAAGTTCCTTCCGATCAGATAACTTAATTGGTTTTTAAATATTTGATTTATAAGGTATATTTTAAATTTTAAATAATTAAAAATAATTAAAAAAAAATAAAAATTACTGAAACTGAGAAGTACATTGAAATGTCGCAATTGGTTTCCTGATCACTTGGGAACAATTAAAATATTTTTCTTAACTTTCTGAAAAAAATTATAAATTTTTAAGGCTTAAAACTGAATTTTCCACCATTTTACACTAAGATAATTGCAATAAATAAAATATAAATCCTAAAAAAATAAACAAAAAATTACTTCTTTGGATTCCTTAGACACAGAGACTTCTAAAAAAAAATTAAAATTAATTTTCAACATAAATGATATTTTATATTTAATTAATACTCAAAATCATTAAATAAACCTAATAATTAACATAGAACTTCAAAAATCATGCCAATTGGTCCTAGTAGTCCTCTGGTCTAGGTGAACCTCTAATAATTTTTTTCCTAAGAACATATAATTTGTTTTGATTGATTAAATAATTTAACTTTGAAAAATCCCTATTTTTGAATAGAATAATTCTTTAAATTAAATCAAATTTTGAACAATCTCCTCTGATATTTTATTTGACCCATGATTGGGGTACTATAAATATTTCCAAGTCATTTGAGTTCTTTTTAATATGGTATGAAGTGGGGAACCCTAAGGGCAATATGGTAATTTTAAATTTTTTATGCCTTAATTGAATTTTTGGATTGATTAAAGGGTAAATGGGTAATTTTGATCACAATAAACTCTTTTGGATGATTGAAACAAAAGGGATTAAATGGTATAAACCAATACCTCATTTCTCTACAATTAGGCCATAATTGTAATTTTCCCCAATTGTCATAATTTGGGAGTTAATTAATTTAAGTGATCCTCAGGTGAGGGGTAAGAATTTGGAAGAAGATAATTCACTGACTTCAAACCCCTAGTTAATGTTTGAATGATATTATGATTATTGATAAGGATTAAAAATACCATATGATTTATTATCCTTAAATGTCCTGAATTTATCCTCACATAAGTCTTAAGGGCTTAGTAGGAAATTTAACTAATTGTGAACATTTTGCAGACACTATAAGCCTTAATTATGGGCATGGAATTTCTAATCACCTAATCTTATCCTCAAGGGTACCCTTTTTATAAATTTTAAGTGAAACATTAAATGATCAATTAACTACAGCTCACATGAGACAATTAAAACATCAAGTTTACTGAGGATAGGGTATTTTGATCAGTTAAACCATAAATTTAACTCTGGATGATTATCTGAACAATATAATAAGTTCGAATGAAGTCAGGATGTTTTAAAAGTATTTAATGGTTGCTTGGGGGGTCATGCTCCGAACACCTTTACGACCTTTTAAATGTTTTGAAGGACTAATAAACCTATTATACTTTGTTCAAGAAAAATCATCCATTAAAACTTCTATGGAGCCATCAGGTAGCAAAACAAAACTTATTAGGGGTAGTTTAAACCTTCTTCCCTGTTTTCCTTTCCCGCAATTCCATTTTTGTAAAATTATATATACTTGTTGCAAAAGCTAATCTTTCAACGAGAGCAGTGAAAAGATGACTGGTACACTTTTACAGTTTTATTTAATTTCTCTCATTTTACTTAATGTACTTTACTCTTGCTTTAAAAATTATAAATGCTTGATTGTAAACCTCACTTTATCTTTAAAACAAAAACCAACCAACACTTTTTCAAAATTAAATAAGATTTTCAAAACGAAAACGAAAATAACAATTTAATAACACGTCCCTATCTATTTACGTGAGCCCCTCGGATGATGTAACCCGTGATAGCTAACGAGATCTCCCCAGTTTAAATGAGCCTAATGACTCATTTAAGCTAAGTAAATTTAAAAGAAAATAGTGATATTGAAATAAGGGATCCTAACCGTTGTCGCTCTAATCAACTTGAAGCCCTAATTGCAATCTCCTTCCTTATAATTAAACAACAAGTTGTAGGACTTCGAGGTTGTTTGCCTAGTGTGACATAAATCTTCACATTTACCTTTAGGCTTTTGCACACTCAAGTTGTGCAATTTAAGCCTTAACTCATTTTAAGATCCCGGGGTTGTTGTTCATCGCGACCTAAATTCTCTTGTCTTCCAGGCTATTGTGTGATTGTGTCATACAAATGTAAGCTTTATAAAATAATAATTGATAGGATGAAACATTTAATATTCTCGCACCAAAATTGAAGCCAAACTATAAGATAGCTGGGAAGTCACCAAGGCTCTCCTTAGAATTTGTGGCATCCTCTAGTTCTTTCTTCTTTGGATTCCATGATAAAATGTTCTAGATTTGAGTCTTTCCCATTTTACACCTCTTTGTCCGATCATTGAAAAGTCCTACCTTTTGAAATTCATGTAGGTATGATTTCATGATCTAAATTGAGAGTTTTCTTAAGTGATTTTGGTCATTTAAGATGTAATTAACTATAGGGGCTTGCCCTTATCAGAAACTTTATGAACTCAACTTAATATAAACCCTATCTAATTTTCAATATTATATAGGAGAATTTGTCGGCACATGAAAAAAATGGTTTGCAGACCGAACATATGTCATAATTCTTTAGTTTCTTTAATCGAGCATTCGCCAGTGAGTAGTGTATATATCCTTCAGGATATGTACATTTCTTGCAGTGTTGTATTCGATCATTTAAACTATCGTCTATATGAGATTAGTTTGGTCTCATATTTTCAAAAATTAAAATATTACTTTTTCAAAATTAAAACACTATTTTTCTAAAAATCCAAATTTATATTATATTAAACTAAAGACGAGTCACACACACACCTTTCTTTGCCGACAAATGACCATATGCTGCAGGGGTGATCCCTGTGTTGATATAGTTGTGTAAAATTTATATATGTTTGACTCCGCTATGTAACGATGTCAAAAAATTTATTCAATATTTATGATGAAGAAATTTAAGCAATTAATGTTGGGATTCTACGTAAATATATGCATAATTATTAAACAATAAAAAACTTTCTATTTAAGTCCCAAATATTGATCCCACGAGAAGGTTTAAATTTGAAATGATAAATTTACTAGGAAATTTACAGAAAGTAAAACAAAATTACTGTCACTAATTTTGAATGCTGAGATATTATCATAATAAAATGATTTAACTACTAGAAAAACTAAAATGTAAAGTTTAAACAGTAACTACTAAACTATTAGACTATGTTTATGTGATGAAGATTTCTTATGTGAAAAAATATTATTCCCACTACAACTAAATTTTAGTAAAATGATATGAGATAAATGATTTTAATATGTATTGTGCCAAATAGAAGCAATTTTAATTCTCTACCCTGATATAGTGTTATAGAAAATCATTGGCTAATCTCAAGTTTAATCCCTATATCAGTGGCTAAGCAAGGAGGATATTGGCTCCCACTTCAGAACTCTCACTTCCCTTCACCTGAAGGCTAACTCTCGCTTTAATTTTTAAACACTATGACCAAATTAAAGATTTTAGTCTCTCACCCTAAAATCTTTAATTCTACACTCAACAAAGTATATTTCCCTATTTATTTGCACTTAATTCCATGAACGAAATATTTTTTCATGGAATCAATTGTGATCCTCACTCTGTTGTAGAACTCATACTCCATTTCCCGGATCATATGTTTCACAACACATTTTAACAATTCAATTGGTAATATCGAAAAGTAAATTAAGTTTGGAGTTGAAAAATCATCACAATTTATTTTATATTTTAATATTGACACATCCACGATATCTCTTCATTTCACCATATTTCAGAGTAGGAGAAAAATAAAGAAAACTACTCAGAATTCATGAGAAAGATACAACAAAACACAAATTTCATATATAAAAANCAGTGAGTAGTGTATATATCCTTCAGGATATGTACATTTCTTGCAGTGTTGTATTCGATCATTTAAACTATCGTCTATATGAGATTAGTTTGGTCTCATATTTTCAAAAATTAAAATATTACTTTTTCAAAATTAAAACACTATTTTTCTAAAAATCCAAATTTATATTATATTAAACTAAAGACGAGTCACACACACACCTTTCTTTGCCGACAAATGACCATATGCTGCAGGGGTGATCCCTGTGTTGATATAGTTGTGTAAAATTTATATATGTTTGACTCCGCTATGTAACGATGTCAAAAAATTTATTCAATATTTATGATGAAGAAATTTAAGCAATTAATGTTGGGATTCTACGTAAATATATGCATAATTATTAAACAATAAAAAACTTTCTATTTAAGTCCCAAATATTGATCCCACGAGAAGGTTTAAATTTGAAATGATAAATTTACTAGGAAATTTACAGAAAGTAAAACAAAATTACTGTCACTAATTTTGAATGCTGAGATATTATCATAATAAAATGATTTAACTACTAGAAAAACTAAAATGTAAAGTTTAAACAGTAACTACTAAACTATTAGACTATGTTTATGTGATGAAGATTTCTTATGTGAAAAAATATTATTCCCACTACAACTAAATTTTAGTAAAATGATATGAGATAAATGATTTTAATATGTATTGTGCCAAATAGAAGCAATTTTAATTCTCTACCCTGATATAGTGTTATAGAAAATCATTGGCTAATCTCAAGTTTAATCCCTATATCAGTGGCTAAGCAAGGAGGATATTGGCTCCCACTTCAGAACTCTCACTTCCCTTCACCTGAAGGCTAACTCTCGCTTTAATTTTTAAACACTATGACCAAATTAAAGATTTTAGTCTCTCACCCTAAAATCTTTAATTCTACACTCAACAAAGTATATTTCCCTATTTATTTGCACTTAATTCCATGAACGAAATATTTTTTCATGGAATCAATTGTGATCCTCACTCTGTTGTAGAACTCATACTCCATTTCCCGGATCATATGTTTCACAACACATAAACAAATTTCTCCTTCATGAAATCAAATGTGACCCTCACTCTGTTGTAGAACTCATACTCCATTTCCCGGATCATATGTTTCACAATATATTTTAATTGTTATAGAACTCATACTCCATTTCCCGGATCATATGTTTCACAACATATTTTAACAATTCAATTGGCAATATCGAAAAGTAAATTAAGTTTGGAGTTGAAAAATCATCACAATTTATTTTATATTTTAATATTGACACATCCACGATATCTCTTCATTTCACCATATTTCAGAGTAGGAGAAAAATAAAGAAAACTACTCAGAATTCATGAGAAAGATACAACAAAACACAAATTTCATATATAAAAAAAATTTCATTCAACACTAATAAACAAACAATACTTATCTGAAACTTTTTCTCAAAGAAAATCCCTTGTAGCCTCCCCTAGGAAATATAAGAAGAAGAAATCTCTTACTTTTCTCCTTCTCCAACACTCTTAGAGAAGAATTCACACTTAATCTCACCACAAAAACTCTAAACTCTTAAATAAAAATTTTTAATAGACTTCTGATTTGTGGTGGAATGAAGATGTATAAAGTGTATGGAGGCGAGGTGTGGCAAAAATGAACAAGGAGGAATGAAGAGGAGCTCAGAGAGAGAGAGAGAGAGAGAGAAATTTTCTGATGAATTTTGACCCAAAATAGAGCCTAGAGTCGGTTCTCTAATAGGTGCATCCAAAAACTCTTAAAAAATATCTAAATTCGTTGAATCTTCTAGAAACAGATCTAAACCGCATTGGCGCCGTCGACGCCCATTCTGGAGTTATCTAAGCCCGTGGTCCATATTTGATTTCTGTGCTCTCTATCAAATGGCGTCGTCGGCGCTGCTTCTAGCACCGTCGACGCTGAGTAAAATTCATCTGTCATTTTCTAGGTCTGCGCCGTCGGTGCTGCTCCTGGCGTCATTGGTGCTGATTATTTCTTCAAAAATGTCTTTTTTACTCCAAATTCAATCTTTTTTGCTTCTTTTTTGCTCTAAGTCCTAAAAATCAATAACTTGCAAGAAAATATCAAAATATCTTCCATTAAAGCGTAATATCACAAAAAATGAGTACAAAATATGTTTCTAAATATGCATATATTTTTTGTGTATCAAGGGGTTAGAGTTGGAAGCTGCACGAGCTGTGAATTACGTAGGCTATAGCTGGTCGCGTAGACCGTATTGGTGAGTTGTGATGATTTTCATATGTCGCAGGGGCCGGTGTTGGAAGCAGCATAAGCCGTGAATCACAATCATAGTGGTGAGCTGTGATGACTTCCATATGTCACAGCGGCCAGATTCGGGAGCTGCATGAGTGGTGAACCGCTTAAACCATTTCACTTTTAAAATGGGAAATAGGTGCTATTTTTTGTGATATTAAAAATTTAAGTGCTATGTGTGTAAATGTGATAGATTAGATATGAGATATGGATTTTTCTTGGATGAAACAAAATTATCGAAGTTAATGAAAAAATTTTGTTAGCATCTATTTTGCATTAGATTATAAAAAAGAAATGAAGGTCTTTGTTTCTATTTTTTGTTCATGTTGCTTTAATAAAAAAAATTTAAGAGATTGCATGTAAGCATATTTCATTCAGTCGCCCTTATGTTTTCATCATTAGTTAAGTATTGCTACATCAATTTCTTGTGGCTATCCTACATCGTTCTGTCTACCTGGATTTCTCTGAAGCTAGTATATATATCTAATCATAAAATGGTAAACCATAATCTGATTAGCATGTAAACAAGCAGAATATAAATTTGGAAGTGAAAGTTTCCATGATTGATATGAAAAAAAATGACGCTATAATGTGATGTCAGTTGTAATATTTTTTCAAATGATACTCTAAAAGGTAAATTTATGGAAAATCTCTATGAATGATTGGTGGTAACTAAGAAGATTTTTATATCAAAGGATATCTATGTTAATCACTGAGATTATTTTTTGGACTTTCTTAACAAATATAGACTTAGGTAATGTTTACATAGATTTTTATAAAGTAGAATAAATGCCTATATAAATGAATTTACGAGGCTTAGCAAGTTTACTATTTTCTTCAAAGTACACATCTTTATCTATAATGCATGCCTTATGAATGTTATTGGCATGCTACTCTAGAGCCTCATCGTTAAAGGTCAAATAAATAATGTAATAAAACAAGCACTAATGTAAGATATAATCAAATTTACTAGTGAAGGAATAACACAAAGCTTTGAAATCTGTGACACTATAGGAAATGGTAGATCAAGGAGATCAATGCATAGCATAGAGATTAATAAAAATTTTATCTATTTGATGGGCCTTCACAACGAACAAACAATCAGTAGGAGTTATTTATTATGTTTAATCATCAACTTGTTCATATTTTGNGGAAGATTTTTATATCAAATGATATCTATGTTAATCACTGAGATTATCTTCTTGGACTTTTCTTAACAAATATAGTCTTAGGTAATGTTTACATAGATTTTTATAAAGTAGATTAAATGCCTATATAAATGAATTTACGAGGCTTAGCAACTTTACTATTTTCTTCAAAGTACACATCTTTATCTATAATGCATGCCTTATGAATGTTATTGGCATGCTACTCTAGAGCCTCATCGTTAAAGGTCAAATAAATAATGTAATAAAACAAGCACTAATGTAAGATATAATCAAATTTACTAATGAAGGAATAACACAAAGCTTTGAAATTTGTGACACTATAGGAAATGGTAGATGAAGGAGATCAATGCATAGCATAGAGTTTAATAAAAATTTTATCTATTTGAAGGGCCTTCACAACGAACAAACAATCAGTAGGAGTTATTTATTATGTTTAATCATCAACTTGTTCATATTTTGATACATATATATTTATTTTCTCTACTTCACATAGTGAATCCTAGAATTCATTAGAAAAACAATCTAGAAAATCAAAGGAAGACATTAAAGAGTTCACTCTTGACTCTAAAAATATTTTATTTTTATACTATAAGAGACTCGTATTTATGTCCAATGTTGAAATATTTATTATGATCTGATAGATAATAATAAAAGGTTTCACAGTTAAGAGTTTGTGCACTAAATTTGTTTCATTAAGTGAAAAGAGAAAAAAAAAACTATTATCATTCTTTTAACAATTATAATTGTCATATCCAATCAATAAATAATCTCACAAGTGCAAACCTTGAGTGGATTAATACTATAACATTTACCAGTAATTTTAAATAACATTTTTTAATGTAAATGGTACACAACAGAAATTAAACTAACAAGTTAAAAAAATACATATATAATAGAAAATTTTTAAAAAGATCGTGAATAAAATCTAAGCCATCATCATAACCTTGAACTCATCAAAACTAAGCACACCATNAATATGTCCAATGTTGAAATCTTTATTATGATCTAATAGATAATAATAAAACACTTCACAGTTAAGAGATTATGCACTAAATTTGTTTCATTAAGTGAAAAGAGAAAAAAAACTATTATCATTTTTTTAACAATTAAATGATGTTCAAAAGGTACGTGAAGGGAAATTCTCTATGCATGACTGGTGGTAACTCAGAAGAGTTTTATATTAAACGATATTAATATTGATCACTGAGATTATCTTTTTGGACTTATTTTTAACAAATATAGTCTTAGGTAATGGCTGCATAGATTTTTAACAAGAAACATAAATGTCTACATAAATGAATTTATGAGGATTAGTGGCTTTACGGTTTTCTTCAAAGTACGCATCCTTATCTAAAATGTATGATATGAATGTTAATGGCATGTTACTTTAGAACCTCGTCATTAAAGGTTAAATAAATAATGTAATAATAAAAGCACTAATGTAATATATAATCAAGTTAACTAATGAAGGAATAAGACAAAGCTATGAAAGCTATGACATTTTAGGAAATGGTAGATGAAGGAGATCAATGCATAGCATAGAGATTAATAAAACTTTTATCTATTTGAACGGCCTTCACAACCAACAAACAAGGACTAGGAAATATTTATTATATTTAATCATCATCTTGTTCTTATTTTGATACATATATAATTATTGTCTCTGCTTCACATAGTGAATCCAAGANCGACACTTTAGGAAATGGTAGATGAAGGAGATCAATGTATAGCATAGAGATTAGTTTTGTGTCATGCACCATGCCATATTGACTAACTTGACATCTACCACATTATCAATGTCACAACTCCTTATTCCACACGACGGCTCTAAAACACTTCTTTTCTTATAAAAGGAGCGCCCTTGGGCTATCCCAAGGGTAGTATTTTTGAGAGCTAGACGTTTTAGGGTTGAAGTTGGGAATTATTTTCTTGGAGTTTTGGCTTGGCTCTTTCATTCTTGCAATCGTGAAGCTTTTTCCTTCCCTCCTTGGCAAATTCTCTATATGCTAATGTTGTTATTTGTAGTGGCCACAGAAACTGATGAAGAAATCATCATAGTTTAAAAATTTAGACGTCTTCCAACAATTGCGTAGGAGAGATTTCTCTTTCCTTGTGATTATCTTTCTAGAAAAAGCCCTATATTCTATGTTAAAGGAACCATGTTGGGCTGTTGTTAGGCAGAATCTAGGTTAGATCCCTATGTTTCTAATGCCATAACAATTTTTTTAGTGCTGTTTTGAGAATAGGGCCATAGTTTGCCCCAGTTCGTGGAATCATCATTTGCGTGTCACGACATTTTCCCATTTTTTGGTGTAAAATGAGGTTTCAATATTGTCTATCAGCATTTAGCCATCATTTTACCTTACAGATAGCTTTGGATCATATTTTCTACAATGGCAACGGGCCATCTAACCTAGTTTTGACCAAAACTTGGACCTTAAGGACATTTCATCATAATAGTGCCAGGTCTAAGACCTGATCACAGTGTTGTTCTCAGTGTCTCAGCCCAAGTGAACTTTGCTTCCACTCGTGCTAGAGCCATGATACAAGTTTAGATGATGAGATGTTATTCCTCTTTCTGTTGTCCACTATTGCCTTTCTCGTTGGTGAAAATACGACATCACAAACTTCTCCATTTGTTGTAGAATTGACCTTTCAACATTAAAATGCTTGGAGTAAATTGGGTTTTACATCGTCCTTTCTTCGTATGTCACATTATTGATGCACCGTTTGCGTAGTGCAATGAATATGAAACACCTGTTGTTTAGTTGGAGTCAGTTTCTTGTCTCCAACTGATCCTTATGTTTGCTCTTTAGGACTAGGATTGGCACATATTTGTTGTCTTGTCCATATGTTTGCTCGTTAGGTTTACCCACTTTCTAGGTTGAGGCTTTTGAATGTAACTTTTGCCTGAATTACGGGTAAGCTCATCTAAGGACTAATTTTATAATTAAACCTAACAACTTCAACTTAAATATTCAAAAACTAAATAAAAACTTGTAAATAGAGCTAAAATTGCACAAACAATGTTGCACTCTCAACCTTATAAACATTATGCATAAAAAATAACGAATTTGACATTAAATAAAAAATTGAATAGTAACTATTTTGTGATTTAGGAATAGCCCAAAAAGATCAACATAGGCATATGTATAACCATATTACTTATATTTCTTGTTTTTCAGACACTCATACATTACATAAAAGAAATGGTTTACCTTGTCAGAATCATCATCATATGGAAGTGAGTTATGCATTTATACTTCAATTACCTATGAACGGATCCACTAAGTATTCATCATTAAGAACCTACACAAAATAGTTACTATTCAATTTTTTATGTATTACACAACCTACTCTGATCACTCGACACTAAGAGTCAACAAAAAAATAATAAAAATCTTTAATGTGGTGAGCTATAAAATAATTAAATTTTAAATTATAAAAATATATTTACATTTGTCGTTTGACATTATACATACCAGATATACTTAGGTAGCTTGATTTTTAATCAAGTTGTAGGACTTATTATTCATAACAATTAACAACCTACCCTATCTTGCATTCATTGAGAACGACTTAAATGATTTTCATTGTAATTTGGTGGTTTATATGGCAACCCCTTTGAAGTAGGGTTACAAGTCCATTGCATTTTTTTGTTTGTGCTTTTTCTTTCACTAAGATTAAGGTTTTGAAGTTTCACTTTTTTTAGTTAACTTTGCCTTAACTTTAGGATTCTGAGGTTGATCGTTTAGTTAAGATGTAAGTCCTCACCCACATAGGCTTTCTCACGATCATATATCATGTGATTTACATCATAACTTTCTAATAAAATATCAGGATGAACCATCNAATTATGAGGTTGATCGTCTAGTTAAGATGTAAGTCCTCACCCACCTAGGCTTTCTCACGATCATATATCATGTGATTTACATCATAACTTTCTAATAAAATATCAGGATGAACCATCAAATAATTTTTTTAAAAATCATTAAAACCAAATAATATGATAGTTGATTTATCGCTGAGTTTCTCAGTATCTTCAACATCTCCTACTCTTTCCTCTTTGGGTTCCTCTAATAATTGTTTAACTTTCCCTCTAATAGTTGTTTAACTTTTGACCTTTTCCCATTTGGACATAATAATTTATTGTTGAAATCTAAACTTCAAATTTTTTTTAGGACAAAAGCACATTCTTAATCAAGAGTTTCCTTAAGTTTTTTTAGTTGCTTGAGATGTAAATTTTCTAGGCTTACCTTTATAAGAAGTTTGGATCTCAGATTTAATCTAAAACATATCTACTCTTTGGATTGGATAGGGGAAGATTTGTAGGCTTTTGCATTGACTAATGCAATTATCCAATATTTCTTAATTTAAATAATTAAACCCATCATAAAGTGGTATATCTCTATCTTGAGATATAATATTACTTTTGATATCGAGTTTGATTATTTAAATAATAAAATCTTCAAATTTGTAATGTTCTATAAAGGCACTCCTTGCAACGTGTTGAGAAATATAAGAGACATCTTTTTGTAAAATTCTTCATTTAACCCTAACCTCATGATATTATTGAAGTTTAACTTCAAATTACTAGAAGAGTTATCATTGTCATGACAAATCCATCTCAGTTGTCTGGTAATGATGATGAAATGAATAATTCAATGATCTCATCATCAAATTTGATATCCACGTAGCATAATTGGCTAGTCATATTATTGAAGTTATTCAGGTGTTCAGCCACCGAATTGCCTCCACCATCTTCATAATGAATAATCTCTTCATAAAAAAAATATATTATTTGAAGTGGAAGGTTTATGATACATTATTAGTGTCACCATGAGAATCTTTGTGGTTTTTTCATTTCCTAAATTGAACACAAGAAATGAAAAAAGTGATAGATAGATCAAACCTAGGGTCATTCAATTTAGCACTTTCCATTCTTCAATTCATTGTCTCAAGCTTTTTGGTGATTCCTTATAGTGACAAATATAATTTTTTTGATCAAGCAAATCTTCTACTTGCATTTTCCAGAACTTAAAGTTTGATCCATTGATTCTAGAGATTTGAAAAAATAATTAACAAAAAATGCACTACCAAGAATTTTTAAAAAATAGCGCACAAAGATTTAACATGAAAAAACATGAGAACGGGGAAAAAAATATGGAGTCACACCACACCAATGAATTCACTTTTTTTTTTTTAAAGTACATATTACACCTCTTAAATTTTTCTCTCTACAACATTGGAACTTATAAAATACTGCTCCAAATTCTCTCTTATTCTCACATGAGAAATTGCATGTTCTGAAATCCACCTCTTGAATTTCACCACTCACTACACAGCAAAGCCTTTGAGAATTCAATGTGCGTAAGTATCGACAAAGGCTACTTTGAATTGATAACTTAAAAATCAAAATAGAAGAAACTATCTAGGTGGCATAGATATGTTTATAAGGGGCCTAATTATTTTGTGCTGACTATTTCACAAGCTCAGAACGGCGGACTACAGTGCGACTACACTGCAACTTGGCGTGGGTATGCTATTCTGAATCGCTACACCGGAAACAGGCATGACTACATCAGCCTTACTGTAGATCCCTTCCTCGCAAGTGTGGCCACTCTTGGGTACTCCTTCAGCCTCCATATATTATAATTTGAATTCATTATAGTGTCGTGCTTGAGAGAACTCATAGTTTTTTTATCAATTGAATATGATCACTAAAACTACTTAATGCATGACAATACGTTGTTTACTCTCTTTTTCACNATCAATTGAATATGATCACTAAAACTACTTAATGCATGACAATACGTTGTTTACTCTCTTTTTCACTTCATGAAGCATATTCAGTGCACAATGTTTTGAATATGAAATCTTTGATTATAATCCATTACAAATATCAATTTAAAGTACCAATTCATAGTCATAATAAAGATTTTGATTTCAACATTGGTTATCATGATGACTCACCATCATAGAGCAAATTATACCTAAAAAATAGAATATCTTTAGAATCAAGAGTAATATCTTTATTGTTTCCCTTTGATTTTATTGATTTTTTTTATAACCAACTTTCGAATTCACATAAAAAATAAATAGTTATGTTTCAAAATGTGAACAAGATGATTAAGAGTAATACTCAAGGTGATGAATTATTGGTTGAGATCATGTCTAAAATGAAATAGCTTCATTAATTTCTACGCTATACAATGGTCTCTTTCATCTACCATTATATTATATTTTTTAATGCTTCATGTTGTTCCTTCATTGGTAAAGTTAAATGTATTNAAACTTTAGAATCAAGAGTAATATCTTTATTGTTTCCCTTTGATTTTATTGATTTCAACATTGGAAACAGGCATGACTACTTCGATTTCACATAAAAAATAAATAGTTATGTTTCAAAATGTGAACAAGATGATTAAGAGTAATACTCAAGGTGTTGAATTATTGGTTGAGATCGTGTCTAAAATGAAATAGCTTCATTAATTTCTACGCTATGCAATGGTCTCTTTCATCTACCATTATATTATATTTTTTAATGCTTCATGTTGTTCTTTCATTGGTAAAGTTAAATGTACTTTAAATTAAGGCTTTTATCAGCACATTTGCAGTATCTTTTTAACTTATAATGATGAAGCTCTAATGGAGCATGCCACTATCATTCATAGGGCATACATTCAGGATAAGTTTACATACATTAATGAAAATAGTAAAGCTAATAAGCACGGGAATTCATTTATGTATAAACTTATGTGACTCAATAAAAATCTATTTAGGATTATTTAAAGACTTATTTGTTAAATCAAAGTTCACAGAGATAATTTTAGTTTATAAACTTGAAATTTTTTGATATAAAAATATTTTTTTTCAATAATCACCAATTATTCATAAGAACTTTCCCTATAAGAGCCTTACGAGCATCATTTTGAAAATGCTCTTGTTGACATAACATTCTCGTCTTAGTGTTGGTTCATATCAATNAAAAGTTCACAGATATAATTTTAGTTTATAAACTTGAAATTATTTTATATAAAAATATTTTTTTCAATAACCACCAATTATTCATAAGAACTTTTCCTATAAGAGCTTTACGAGCATCATTTTGAAAATGCTCTTGTTGACATAACATTCTCGTCTTAGTGTTGGTTCATATCAATCATTATGATGGAGGACACACTAGCAACTAGGATTATATTAAATCTCCAAATGATATGTTGAAATCAAACTTTTTTTCTCCCATTCTAATGTGTTATGAATGTAATGTGTATATTTCAGAAAGCAATATTTAACATGGAGGATATGCTCACCATTTCTAGACCATAAATATATATTGGCCACACATAAATTTGATTTTAAAATCTTACGGCGCAAATTTGCACTTTAAAAAAAAAACACGAGGCTTTATCGCCCCTCGACATTAATGTGAACCTCATCTCGAAATCATCAACCAAATATGATCTCTTCAATCATAATTTCAAACTTCACTGAAGTTTTGCATCCATTAGAGTTAAATTATTAATTTTTTCTTACACATAACTTTCCAAGTGGATTAATAACTTATTGTCAAGTGCCTTATTAGGCTTCAAAATCGCCAAAATTGAGTTAAAAATATGTCCAAAAAAAAAAAAAAAGATCCAAAAAACCTCAAAGTATTGGTAAGACTTACACGGTAGGTAGAACTGGCTAGATAGCTGGCTAGCACCCAACTCGAGCAGCAACTCATGGGTTTATGATGCCCAAGCTAGATGGGGTGCATACAACACTTATTTGGTCTAGCTCTAGAACATTTTTACTCTTTAAAATGTATCTATTTTTATCTTGATAAAATATTAAAAAAGTCATTTGAATTTTAAAACTATATAAAATTTTTGAAAACAAAGGGGGCAAGACACACTAGAGAAGTTAAATAAATATATTGAGAGACTTACTAAAGGAAATGGTAAGAAAATTGGGACATGAAGACCTCTGTAGCTGATATTTTCCTTTGGAGCTTGACAAGGGTGATTGCAAAGATTAATTAGTGTGTCCCCCCACCGCACACAGAGATGCGTGCATTGAGCCAATAAAAACTCTCTTTTTAACAAAAAAATGTATGTCAGTGGGTCCACTTCTAAATTTTTTTTATATATTAAAAAAAAATTCATGGGACGGCGCACGTGAGATGCGTGCGCCATCCGCACGCATTAATCATTCGATTGCAAAAAGGGTTCTTATTCTTATTCTTCTATTACTCTCCATCATAAATTTTGAAGCACTACAGTCTGAAGTGATTCTTTGATTGATAATGAAAGTATAGTTAAAATTGTCTTAAAATTATTCAGCAATTTTTATGGATGATACATGGTGCAACCATAGATGAATATATACTTCTAAAAAGATAAAGCTAATTCCAACATCATTCTTAAGATTAGTTAAAATTTATCTTTAATGCAAAAAAAAATGTTTTTAAATTATTAGATAAAAATATTCATTAAAACATTTGTTTTGATGAATATTCATTCATCTCACTGTTAAATTTAAATATTTAGCACTATCTTAAAACTTCATATAGTCCACATTATTCATATCTCAACAACATTATGAATGATATGTAAAAGTAACTAACCATTCAACAAATGTATTTTAGGGGAATACACTGTAGCATAGCCAAACATGCCGGCTTAAAGCCATAACTTTGAAAACACGCACAAGCACCCTAACGTCACACTAAAGTATGGTCAAATATTATGATTCATATTCTAAATTTAACCGAGAGAGAAAGAGAGAGAACACACATTCAAATATTACATATATAAATATATCTATATATTCCCATCTGAATTCAATCTTTAGAGAATAAAACAAAACAAAACAAATATCTACACCTCTCGCTTCTCTCAATATTTCTAATTACGATGCAGGGCCTTGAACTGATATCTCTAGAGCGGGTATTTTGTTGCTTCGATGAGAATGGTGATGGAAGGATCTCTTCAGCTGAGCTTAGGTCATGTATGAGCGTCATCGGCTATGAAGTATCCTTAGACGAAGCGAGGGCCATGATTGATTCAATGGATGTTAATGGAGATGGACTATTGAGTTTAGAAGAGTTCGTTAAGTTGATAGAGAGGGAAGAAGAAGATGACAGAATGATGATAGAAGCCTTTAAGATGTATCAGATGGACNAAAAATATTGCTAAATATATTTAAATTTAATAGTGAACGAGTTCATCAGAACAAATATTAGCCAATATTTTAATAATTATAACAAAAATAAGATTAATAAATATTTGATCTAATAATTTAAAAATATTTTTTTTACATTACCGATTACTTATAAGTAATTTAAAGTTTTGTCATTCAAAATATTTTAAGAATGAAACGTTATAAGAATTACCTTTTTTCTTCCATACCTAATGTACGTCGGAAGTCTGCGGCGATATAGTAATGATTAACATCGTAATGTTGCTATAAACCTAGCACATACTCAGATAATTAAAGAGAAGTAAGCAGGAATAGACATCTCAATTTTTACAAAGAAAACTCTTGAAAGTGGAAAAACCACGAGGTTTATTTTAGTTGAAATAATCCACCATGAATTATGAGTGCACATGTTCACTCTTCACTTGAATTAGGGAATTTGGAGTTGCAAAGTTGATCATTATAAATGGACAATAGTAATTTATTGCCAATAGCTATGGTATAGCCATAATGAATGGAGCTCTCAGTGATAGCAGGCTATAAGGGTCGGAGTCGATTCTTTTGGAGGCAATAGTCTACCATGAATGTTGTAGATGATTTGGTGTTAGCTTGACTTATATGTTATATTTGAAAGCCAAAGTAGCAGATGCTTGCTTCAAGAACATCGGTTGGACACATACACCGTAGTAGGAAGTTACAGGAGTTGTAAGCCATGTAGATTGTAATGGTGAGCTGTGATGACATACATAGGTTGTAATGATCAGAGTCGAGAGATGCGTGAGCTGTGAGCCACGTAGCCCATAGTTGCTTACATAGGCCTTAGTGGTGAGTTACGACAACATCCGTAAGCCGCAAGTGCTAGAGTTGAGAGCTGCATGAGTTATGAGCCACGTAGGACATAGGCTATAGTGGTGAAGAGCGATGATGCCCGTAGGCTGCAGAGGCTAGAGTGGAAAGCTGCACGAGTTGTTGGCCATGTTGGCTGCAATTGATCGCATAGGCCATTGTAGCAAGCTGTGATGATGTCCATAGGCCACAGGAGTTGGATTTGAGAGCTACGTGAGTTGCGAGTGATGTATGTTGTAGTTGGTCGCATAAGTCATAATGGTGAGCTGTGAAGATGTCCATAAGTCGTAGTGGTTGGAGTTGGGAGTTGCACGATCCATGAGTAAAGTCATCCATAGTTGGTCATGTAGGTCATAGTGGCAAGCTACAATGACTTCTGTAGGCCACAAGGAATGGAGTTGGAAGCCGCACAAGTTAAGTACCATGTGGGCCGTAGTGGTGAGCGGCAATGGCGATATTGACCTCATTTTTTGTTGAGGTCTAGTCTTTCTTCCTTAGGAGCCTAGGATCTAGCCATAGAAATTTCCTATTGACTATTCCTAGAAGACCAGTGATGGTACCTTCACCAATATAAATTCCAAACTCTTCCTTGCTCATCTTAAAGTTCCATATGTTGGCTTTAATCTCTGGCACTTAGTAGTGGAGCCAATATGGGAGAACTCAAGAGGGGTTCCCCATAGGACTGTCTGACATTAGGGTTGGCTTTGGGTGATGTGGCTTGGTTTATTACACACTTGCACTTCACCCTAGGTTCCCTTGCCTCTTTAGAGACCCATGTGGATGGTCCCCCCAAATCCTTAGTCCTTGACTTGGGAAGATAAGACCACCACATGGAGAATCCAAAGTGGGGTTTTTTTGGTCTCATGTCATCATGAGGGTAATTCTTTGGTCATCATTTGCATCAAACATCAACCTTACCCAATTACTTAATTTTGGCCTTTTAGCTCTAAACTTTCCAATAATTAACAAATTGCCCCTGGCACACCAAAATTCCAAAATTGGTCCAAATTCCTCAATTTTATTGAAAAATTATCTCAAAGCATTTCATACCACCCAAATTACCCAAAACATCCCAAAATTTTCCTATTTACCAGAATACCACCAAGTTTGTCAAAATTACCAAACTTCCCTTGGTGGCCCAAAATTTACCAAAACCTCCAAAATCATTTAAAACACCTCCAAAAGCAATTCTTCACCATCAATTGGGTCTAATTTGACCAAATTGACTTTGACCAAAATCTCAATTTTGCCTCTAAATGCCTAAAGTCCTAAATCACCCCAATTTACCTTCAATTGATCTCAAAACTCCTCAATTTCAATTCTAAACTCAAATTCTTCATGTCTTAACTCAATTGAGACAAAATTCAAGACCAATTAAACCTAATTACAAACTCCAAACCCAAGTCTAGATGAATTGCCTCAAATTGATTCAAAGTTCAAAAATCCCCAAATTGAGCTTCATGATCAATCAAATGCTCCAATTGTAAATTTACATTAAATTCAACATATATAAATTCAATTCAACCAATTCCAAATCCATTTGATAGGCCCATGATCAATTTAAAAAATTAAAATCATCATGTGCATGTTAAAGGCCCATCTTCATATGCATATAAAAAGCTCACTTCATTGATTTGAAAAAGCCCAAATTGAGCCCACATGACATAATTTCAATCTTTCATCATCCCATGGAATCCAAAATCACTTTAGCATGGCATCATACCAAATTTCCACATGCATAGATGGAACATTACCAAAATTGGGCATTTTGGAATTTTTCATTAGAAATCCATATAATCAAAATTTCCTTTTGGATGAAACCTTCCCATAACCCCATACATATCTTGGCATGACTCATGCAACCTTCCATGGGCAACCTAAAGTCAATTTTCACCAAACATGGCATGAGGAAGTGACTACTCCCCTCTCGCTCCTTCACTTGGACTTTCCTTCTTCATATGAAAATTAAACTCTTACCCCATGCCCAAGCCAATAACTTGAACTCACTCAAACCTTCTGTGGGGTCAGACATAACACCCTCACTATCAAGGAACCAAACCTAACCCTTGGAACAAGGGATCAAACCCAAGCTAGCCAACTTAACCTAAACCTTAATTCTCTTTTGGACTTCTACCTTGGAGCCCTTTTTGACCCAGATTGACTCCACCACTCAACCTCTCTAGCTCACCTGAACCTGAGGGTGACCTGTCCCTGGCCGGAGGGCCATCACAGCCGCTAGAAAACACCCAACCTGAGAAGTCCCAAATGGTTTAAAAATTTCATACCACCCAAATTACNTGAGAAGTCCCAAATGGTTTAAAACCCAAAATTAAACCCCCCTGAGTTGGCTAAGCCCCCTTGGCCACTGGAGCATTTCTTCCCTGTACCTAAGCAGCTACCTTACGGCCATGGCATGCCTTGTTGGCCACTAAAGCCCCATCTTTAAATAAGACCACCCCTCCATAGGTAAGAGGAGGTATAAGCTCTCGCCTTAACAAAACTCTGCCAAAATTTATTCAGACCCTCTAGCAGTCCAGAGAAGTTAATCCCCACCATTTCCTTGCCCTAATTCTCATTACAAATCCCTAAATTTCATCATTGAAATTTAGGGGTTTTCATGGCCATACCACCAAGTGCATCCAATCCACAAACTTCTTTTTTGCTAAGCTTCACTAAAGCAAGGGAGGAAGCTTCCCATTGAAATCCCCATCAATTGAGCCCTCTGGCATAGAGCTAGACCAAACCTGAATCACCCCTTCGACCAAATTCATACTTGGACTCATCCTTAGCTCAAGGTGACAATTGGAGGAGCTTCGTGAGTTCACAACAAACGTGAATAACCATTCCAATCAAGGTTACACCTCTTGGACTAAGGTACGAGCCACTTCCCCCCAAACTGAGTTCGGTTTGGGCTTTCATGAAGAAAATTTTAATATCATGCATGATCAACCGTATAAATGTATTCACCTCGATTTGATGCACTTGTAGGAACAAACTACACTTAAATTTATTGAGTATCGAGCGAGATAGAAGCAATCTAAAGTGGACGACTCTCATTGTAAGCTAATTGGGGACGATGAACTAATGTCGTATGTTTCCAAATTTATTGGATGAACAGTTGAGATCGCGTCAGATGACAGAGCAGTACTTGAATGCGCGACCGCATTGCGGTCGAGTCAGCTGACGGCGCTGAATCAGAACACGACGTGTGGCGCTTCGGAGACTCCCAGGATGACGCGATGACTGAGCTGGATAAATAGAAAAATAGGGATTTATGATTAATTTAATGCCCAGAACTTAGAAAATCCATATCTTTGCATAGAGAAATCATAAAAATTAAAAAAAACATACATTGTTGCTCAATGAATAAAGGAGAAAAATGTGGAACAAAAAAAAAATTATTTGACTTATATTTTATTTTTAATTAATTAAATTCCTTATGTAATTTCTTAATTTTATTTGAATACATACTAATCAGCATGACTTAAGATTTTTGGGGTTTTAACTCCCTGTCCTTAGGTTTGCCTTCCAATTTTTCCATAGTTAGAGAAAACCCCTGAATGTGGAAGCATAAAAAATCACTTCTGTTTAATTAAGAAAATAAAATATTAAAATATAAATCTTGTTTTGGTAGGGTGACTAGAGAACCCTGGGAAAAATATAAATCAAGTTTTATTATTTATGTAAATTACTATAATTAATTAAATCCTAAAAACTCATTAAAATTAAAATAAATAAAATAAAATTCAAATTTTTTTTAAAATTATCCCACACTATAAAAAATAGTCACATTAACTCTCTATAAAAATTTGAGATTATTTTGAATTAATTTACCCCCTAAACTTGATTTTCTAAGCTAAATTTTATATTTGCATTAAAATAATTATATGAATTAAATTAAAAGTAAAAAAAATACAAAAAGTGGTTTTCTAATTTCCTTCCGATCAGATAACTTAATTGGTTTTTAAATATCTGATTTATAAGGTATATTTTAAATTTTAAATAATTAAAAATAATTTAAAAAATAATAAAAATTACTGAAACTGAAAAGTACATCGAAATGTCGCAATTGGTTTCCTGATCACTTGGGAACAATTAAAATATTTTTCTTAACTTTCTGAAAAAAAATTATAAATTTTTAAGGCTTAAAAATGAATTTTCCACAATTTTACACTAAGATAATCACAATAAATAAAATATAAATCCTAAAAAAATAAACAAAAAATTGTTTCTTTGGATTCCTTAGACACAGAGACTTCTAATAAAAATATAAAAATTAATTTTCAACATAAATGATATTTTATATTTAATTAATACTCAAAATCATTAAATAAACCTAATAATTAACATAGAACTTCAAAAATCATGCCAATTGGTCCTAGTAGTCCTCTGGTCTAGGTGAACCTCTAATAATTTTTTTCCTAAGAATATATAATTTGTTTTGATTGATTAAAGAAATTAACTTTGAAAAATCCCTATTTTTGAAAAGAATAATTCTTTAAATTAAATCAAATTTTGAACAATCTCCTCTGATATTTTATTTGACCCATGATTGGGGTACTATAAATATTTCCAAGTCATTTGAGTTCTTTTTAATATGTTACGAAGTGGGGAACCCTAAGGGCAAAATGGTAATTTTAAATTTTTTATGCCTTAATTGAATTTTTGGATTGATTAAAGGGTAAATGGGTAATTTTGATCACAATAAACTCTTTTGGATGATTGAAACAAAAGGGATTAAATGGTATAAACCAATACCTCGTTTCTCTACAATTAGGCAATAATTGTAATTTTCCCCAATTGTCATAATTTGGGAGTTAATTAATTTAAGTGATCCTCCGGTGAGGGGCAAGAATTTGGAAGAAGATAATTCACTGACTTCAAACCCCTAGTTAATGTTTGAATGATATTATGATTATTGATAAGGATTAAAAATACCATATGATTTATTATCCTTAAAAGTCCTTAATTTATCCTCACATAAGTCTTAAGGTAGTAGGAAATATAACTAAATGGGAACATTTTGCAGACACTATAAGCCTTAATTGTGGGCATGGAATTTCTAATCACCTAATCTTACCCTCAAGGGTACCCATTTTTATAAATTTTAAGTGAAACATTAAATGATCAATTAAGCACAGCTCTCATGAGACAATTAAAACATCAAGTTTACTGAGGATAGGGTATTTTGATCAGTTAAACCATAAATTTAACTCTGGATGATTATCTGAACTATATAATAAGTTTGAATGAAGTCAGGATGTTTTAAAAGTATTTAATGGTTGCTTGGGGGGTCATGCTCCGAACACCTTTACGACCTTTTAAATGTTTTGAGGGACTAATAAACCTATTATACTTTGTTCAAGAAAAATCATCCATTAAAACTTTTATGGAGCCGTTAGGTAGCAAAACAAAATTTATTAGGGGTAGTTTAAACCTTCTTCCCTGTTTTCCTTTCCCGCAATTCTATTTCTGTAAAATTATATATACATGTTGCAAAAGCTAATCTTTCAATAAGAGCAGGGAAAAGATGATTGGTACGCTTTTACAGTTTTATTTAATTTCTCTCATTTCACTTACTGTACTTTACTCTTGCTTTAAAAATTATACATGCTTGGTTGTAAACCTCACTTTATCTGCAAAACAAAAACCAACCAACACTTTTTCAAAATTAAATAAGATTTTCAAAACGAAAACGAAAATAACAATTTAATAACACATCCCTTTTTATTTACGTGAGCCCCTCAGATGATGTAACTCATGGTAGCTAACGAGATCTCCCCAGTTTAAATGAGCCTAATAACTCATTTAAGCTAAGTAAAATTAAAAAAAATAGTGATACTGGAATAAGGGAACCGTGGGATCCTAACCGTTGTCGCTTTAATCAACTTTAAGCCTTAATTGCAATCTCCTTCCTTAGAATTAAACAACAAGCTGTAGGACTTCGAAGTTGTCCGCCTAGTGCGACATAAATCTTCACA
Organism: Phalaenopsis hybrid cultivar; assembly: GCA_002079205.1. Taxonomy (NCBI): domain Eukaryota; kingdom Viridiplantae; phylum Streptophyta; class Magnoliopsida; order Asparagales; family Orchidaceae; genus Phalaenopsis; species Phalaenopsis hybrid cultivar. The sequence continues at coordinate 28,887 of JXCR01130652.1, forward strand.
ATTACCTTTAGGCTTTTGCACACTCTTATTGTGCAATTTAAGCCTTAACTCATTTTAAGATCCTGGGGTTGTTGTTCGTTGCGACCTAAATTCTCTTGTCTTCCAGGCTATTGTTTGATTGTTTCATACAAATGTAAGCTTTATATAATAATTATTGACATGATGAAATATTTAATATTCTCGCACCAAAATTGAAGCCAAACTATAAGATAGCTGGGAAGTCACCAAGGCTCTCCTTAGAATTTGTGGCATCCCATAGTTCTTTCTTCTTTGGATTCCATAATAAAATGTTCTAGATTTGAGTCTTTCCCATTTTACACCTCTTTGTCCGATCATTGAAAAGTCCTACCTTTTAAAATTCATGTAGGTATGATTTCATGATCTAAATTGAGAGTTTTTTTAAGTGATTTTGGTCATTTAAGATGTAATTAACTACAGGGGCTTACCCTTATCGGAAACTTTATGAACTCAACTTAATATAAACTCTATCTAATTTTCAATATTATATAGGAGAATTTGTCGGCACATGAAAAAAATGGTTTGCAGACCGAACATATGTCATAATTCTTTAGTTTCTTTAATCGAGCATTCGCGAGTAAGTAGTGTATATATCCTTCAAGATATGTACAATTCTTGCAGTGTTGTATTCGATCATTTAAACTATCGTCTATATGAGATTAGCTCGGTCTCATATTTTCAAAAATTAAAATATTACTTTTTCAAAATTAAAACACTATTTTTCTAAAAATCCAAATTTATATTATATTAAATTAAAGACGAGTCATACACGCACCTTTCTTTGCCGACAGATGACCATATGCTGTAGGGGTGATCCCTGTGTTGATATAGTTGTGTAAAATTTATATATGTTTGACTCCGCTATGTAACGATGTCAAAAAATTTATTCAATATTTTTTATTAAGAAATTTAAGCAATTAATGTTGGGATTCTACGTAAGTATATGCATAATTATTAAACAATAAAAAACTTTCTATTTAAGTCCCGAATAACAATCCCACGGGGAAGGTTTAAATTTGAAATGATAAATTTACTAGGAAATTTACAGAAAGTAAAACAAAATTACTGTCACTAATTTTGAATGCTGATATATTATCATAATAAATTATTTAACTACTAGAAAAACTAAAATTCAAAGTTTAAACAGTAACTACTAAACTATTAGACTATGTTTATGTGATGAAGATTTCTTATGTGAAAAAATATCTTTCCCACTACAACTAAATTTTAGTAAAATGATATGAGATAAATGATTTTAATATGTATTGTGCTAAATAGAAGCAGTTTTAATTGTTTACCTTGATACAGTATTATAGAAAATCATTGCCTAATCTCAAGTTTAATCCCTAAATCTGTGGCTAAGCTAGGAGGATATTAGATCCCACTTCAGAACTCTCACTTCCCTTCACCTGAAGGCTAACTCTCGCTTTAATTTTTAAACACTAAGACCAAATTAAAGATTTTAGTCTGTCACCCTAAAATCTT
>JXCR01130652.1:32872-61769 GCA_002079205.1 Phalaenopsis hybrid cultivar
ATAAATGCCTATATAAATGAATTTACGAGGCTTAGCAACTTTACTATTTTCTTCAAAGTACACATCTTTATCTATAATGCATGCCTTATGAATGTTATTGGCATGCTACTCTAGAGCCTCATCGTTAAAGGTCAAATAAATAATGTAATAATAAAAGCACTAATGTAAGATATAATCAAATTTACTAATGAAGGAATAACACAAAGCTTTGAAATCTGTGACACTATAGGAAATGGTAGATGAAGGAGATCATTGCATAGCATAGAGATTAATAAAATTTTTTATCTATTTGAAGGGCCTTCACTGCGAACAAACAATCAGTAGGAGTTATTTATCATGTTTAATCATCAACTTGTTCATATTTTGATACATATATATTTATTGTCTCTGCTTCACATAGTGAATCCTAGAATTCATTAGAAAAACAATCTAGAAAATCAAAGGAAGACATTAAAGAGTTCACTCTTGACTCTAAAAATATTTTATTTTTATACTATAAGAGACTCGTATTTATGTCCAATGTTGAAATATTTATTATGATCTGATAGATAATAATAAAAGATTTCACAGTTAAGAGATTGTGCACTAAATTTGTTTCATTAAGTGAAAAGAGAAAAAAAACTTTTATCATTCTTTTAACAATTATAATTGTCATACCCAATCAATAAATAATCTCACAAGTGCAAACCTTGAGTGGATTAATACTATAACATTTACCAGTAATTTTAAATAACATTTTTTAAATCTAAATGGTACACAACAAAAATTAAACTAACAAGTAAAAAAAAATACATATATAATTGAAATTTTTTAAAAAGATCGTGAATAAATTCTAAGCCATCATCATAACCTTGAACTCATCAAAACTAAGCACACCATCTCCATTAATGTCAAATTTAGTAATCACCTCCTGACAAATTTCTATATTCCTGGAATAGCCCAATTTGCTTAGCATTCTCTTCAGGCTCTTGGGTGTAATGCAATTTTGATTGTCCATCTGATACATCTTAAAGGCTTCTATGATCATTCTGTCATCTTCTTCTTCCCTCTCTATCAACTTAATGAACTCATCTAAACTCAACTGTCCATCTCCATTAGCATCCATTGAATCTATCATTGCCCTCGCCTCGTCTAAGGATAGTTCATAGCCGACGACGCTCATACATGACCTAAGCTCAGTTGATGATATCTTACCATTGCCATTCTCATCGAAGCAACAAAACACCCGTTCTAGAGATATCGGGTTTAGGCTCTGCATGAATGTAAATAGAAAATAATTTGTTGTTTTATGCTAGATCAGAAGAATTTGAAGAGAAGCGAGAGATGCAGGTTTTTGTTTTGTTGTTTTTGATGCTCTAATGATAGAATTTTGATGGTAATATATAGATGTATGCATCTATGTTGTCTTTAAATGTTGAGTTTTGTCTCTCTTTCTCGGTTAAATTTAGAATATGGACTGTAATATTTGACCGTACGTTGAAGTGATGTATGTTATGGTGCTTGTGCGTGCTTTCAAGGTTAGGCCTTCAAGCCGGCAGATTTGGCTATGCTATTGTCTTAATAATATAAAAAAGGGTTACATTTTATTCTTAAGTTGGCTGACCGTATAGTTATTGGCTGCCGTATCTCTTACTAGAGGTTTATATATTCAAATATTATGCTCATATTTGTTTATAATATTGGATTAATATGTTGAATGGTTAATTTTACATAACATTCATAACTTTGTTTATATGATTAGTATGTACGGAATGAAGTTTTAAAATATTGCTAAATATATTTAAATTTAATAGTTAACGCGTTCATCAGAACAAATGTTACCCAATATTTTAATAATTATAACTAAAATACGATTTATAAATATTTTTTTTTTCTAATACTTTATAAATATTTTTCTAACATTACCGATAAATTACAACTAATTTAAATTTTTGTCANGAACAATAGATAATTTTCATTTCAATCAAATACATTTGTTGAATGGTTAAGTTTACATAACATTCATAATTTTTTTTATATGATTAGTATGTACGGAATGAAATTTTAAAATATTGCTAAATATATTTAAATTTAACAGTGAAGGCGTTCATCAGAACAAATATTAGCTAATCTTTTAATAATTATAACTAAAATACGATTAATAAATATTTGCTCTAATAATTTAAAAATATTTTTTTTACTTATAACTAATTTAAAGTTTTGTCATTCAAAATATTTTAAGAATGAAACGTTTTAAGAATTAGCTTTAGTCTTCTATACCTAATCTATGTCAGAAGTCTGCGGTGGTATAGTAATGATTAACATCGTAGTGTTGTTGAAAACCTAGCACATACTGAGATAATTAGTGAGAAGTTAGCAAGGAGAGACATCTCAATTTTTACAAAGAAAACTCTCGAAAGTGAAAAAACCACGTGGTTTATTTTAGTTGAAATAATCCACCATGAATTATGAGTACACATGTTCAGTCTTCACTTGAATTAGAGAANTTTTAAAAATGAATTGTTATGGGAATTAACTTTATTGTTCCATACCTGATGGGTGCAGAAATGATTACAGTAGTAGAGGAATGAATTATCATATTAGCATTGTTGAAAAGCTAGCACACAGTTAAATAGTTAAAGTGAAGTAAACAGAAAGAGATGTCGCAATTTTCATGTGAAAATTTCTGGAAGGTGGAAAAACCACGAGGCTTATCTCAGTTGAAATAATTTACCATGAATTATGAGTACATATGTTCACTATTCGGTTGAATTAGGGAATATGAAGTTACAAAATTGATCCTTGTAAATGTACAGTAGTAATTTATTGATAATAGCTACAGTCTAGCCATAATGAATGTAGTTTTCGGTGATAGCAGACTGTAAGGGTCGGAGTCGATTCTTAGGGAGCCAATATTCTACCAGGAATGTTATAGATGGTTGTAGTGTTAGCCTAACATATATGTCATAGTAGCAGATGGTTGCTTCAAGAACATCGGTTGGCCACAGACGCCATAGCAAGAAGTTACAGGAGCTATAAGCGATGTAGGAAGTAAGAGTGAGTTGTGATGATGTCCGATGGCTACAGGGGCTGGAGTCGAGAGCAGCATGAGCTGTGAGCTGTATATGTCATATTGGTGAGTTGTGATGACATCTGAAAGCCGCAAGCGCCGGAATCGGGAGCTGCTTGAGTTATGAGCCACATAGGTCATATTTGGTCACATAGGCCATAATGGCGAGTTGCGATGATGCTCGCACGCTACAGGGGTTGGAGTCGAGAGCTGCACAAGTTGTGAATCATGTAAGTCGATGTTGGTCACATAAGCAATAGTGGCAAGCTGTGATGACGTCCACTAGCCACAAGAGCTGGAGTCGAGAGCTACACGACCTATGAGTCATGAATGTCATAGTTGGTCACATAAGTTATAATGACAAATGTGATGTCGTTTGTAGGCTGTAGTGGCTAGAGTAGGGAGTTGCATGAATTGTGAGTCACGTAGTCCATAGTTGGCCATGTAGGCCATCGTGGTGAGCTACAATGACTTCAATTTGCCAGATCGAAAAGTAAATTAAGTTTGGAGTTGAAAAATCATCACAATTTATTTTAAATTTTAATATTGACACATCCATATTATCTCTTCATTTCACCATATCTCAGAGTAGGGAGAAAAATAAAGAAAACTACTCAGAATTCATGAGAAAGATACAACAAAACACAAATTCCATATATAAAAGAAATTTCATTCAACACTAATAAACAAAAAATTCTTATTTGAAACTCTCTCTCAAAGCAAATCCCTTGTAGCCTCTCCTAGGAAATAAAGGAAGAATACATCTCTCGCTTTCTCCTTCTCCAGCACTCTCAAAGAAGAATTCACACTTAATCTCACCACAAAGACTCAAAACTCTTAAATAAAAATCACTAATAGACTCCTGATTTGTGGTGGAATGAAGATGGATAAAGTGTATGGAGGCGAGGTGTGGCAAAAATGGACAAGGAGGAATGAAGAGGGGCTCACAGAGAGAGAGAGAGAAAGAGAGAGAGAATTTTTCTGTTGAATTTTGGCCCAAAATAGAGCCTAGAGTCGGTTCTCCAATATGTGCATCCAAAAACTCTTAAAAAAGCGTCCAAATTCGTCGAATCTTCTAGAAACAGGTCTGAACCGCATTGGCGCCGTCGACGCCCATTCTGGAGTTGTCGGTGTCCGTGGTCCATATTTAATTTCTGAGCTCTCTATCAAATGGCATTGTAGACGCTGCTTCTCGCTCCGTCGATGCTGTGTAAAATTCATCTGTCGTTCTGTAGGTCTGCGCTGTCGACGCTCGTCAGCGCTGAGTATCTCTTCAAAAATGACATTTTTACTCCAAATTCAATCTTTTTTGCCTCTTTTTTGCTTTAAGTCCTAAAAATCAATAACTTGCAAGAAAACATCAAAATACCTTTCATTAAAACGCAATATCACCAAAAAAGAGTATAAAATATGGGTCTAAATATGCATATATTTTTGGTGTATCAAGGGGCTTGAGTTGGAAGCTGCACGAGCTGTGAATTACGTAGGCTATAGCTGGTCGTGTAGACCGTAGTGGTGAGTTGTGATGATTTTCATATGTTGCAGAGGCCGGTGTTGGAAGCAGCATAAGCCGTGAATCGTGATCATAGTGGTGAGCTGTGATGACTTCCATATGTCACAGCGGCCAGATTCGGGAGCTGCATGAGCGGTGAACCACTTAAATCATTTCACTTTTAAAATGGGAAATAGGTGTTATTTTTTGTGATATTAAAAATTTAAGTGCTATGTGTGTAAATGTGAAAGATTAGATATGAGATATGGATTGTGTTTGGATGAAACTAAATTATCGAAGTTAATGAGAAAATTTTGTTAGCATCTATTTTGCAGTAGATTTATAAAATAGAAATGAAGGTCTTTGTTTCTATTCTTTGTTCATGTTGCTTTAATAAAAAAAATTTAAGAGATAGCATGTAAGCATATTTCATTCAGTCGCCATTATGTTTTCATCATTAGTTAAGTATTGCTTCATCAATTTCTTGTAGCTATCCTACTTCGCTCTGTGTCTGTTTAGATTTCTCTGAAGCTAGTATGTATATATCTTATCATAAAATGGTATACCATAATCTGATTACCGTGTAAACAAGCAGAATATAAATTTGGAAGTGAAAGTTTCCATGATTGATATGAAAAAAAAAATGACGCTATAATGTAATGTCAGTTGTAGTATTTTTTCAAATGATACTCTAAAAGGTAAATGTATGGAAAATCTCTATGAATTATTGGTGGTAACTCAGAAGATTTTTATATCAAAGGATATCTATGTTAATCACTGAGATTATCATTTTGGAATTTGTTTAACAAATATAGTCTTAGGTAATGGTTACATAGATTTTTATAAAGTAGCATAAATGCCTATATAAATAAATTTACGAGGCTTATCAACTTTACTATTTTCTTCAAAGTACACATCTTTATCTATAATGCATGCCTTATGAATGTTATTGGCATGCTACTCTAGAGACTCATTGTTAAAGGTCAAATAAATAATGTAATAATAAAAGCACTAATGTAAGATATAATCAAATTTACTAATGAAGGAATAACACAAAGCTTTGAAATTTGTGACACTTTAATAAATGGTAGATGAAGGAGATAAATGCATAGCATAGAGATTTGTTTTGTGTCGTGCACCATGCCATATGACTAACTTGAAATCTACCACATTATCAATGCCACAACTCCTTATTCCACACGACGGCTCTAAAACACTTCTTTTCCTATAAAAGGAGCACCCTTGGGCTATCCCAAGGCTAGGATTTTTTAGAGCTAGACGTTTTAGGGTTGAAGTTGGGCATTATTTTTTTGGAGTTTTGGCTTGGCTCTTTCATTCTTCCAATCGTGAAGCCTTTTCCTTCCCTCCTTGGCAAATTCTCTATATTCTAATGTTGTTATTTGTAGTGGCCACAGAAATTGATGAAGAAATCATCATAGTCTAAAAATTTAGACGTCTTCCAACAATTGTGCAGGAGAGATTTCTCTTTCCTTGTGATTATCTTTCTAGAAAAAGCCCTAGATTCTATGTTAAAGGAACCACGTTGGGCTGTTGTTAGGCAGAATCTAGGTTAGATCCCTATGTTTCTAATGCCATAACCATGTTTTTTTAGTGCTCCTTTGAGAATAGGGCCATAGTTTGCCCCAGTTCGTGGAATCATCATTTGCGTGTCACGATGTTTTCCCATTTTTTGGTGTAAAATGAGGTTTCAATATCGTCTATCAGCATTTAGCCATCATTTTACCTTACAGATAGCTTTGGATCTTATTTTCTACAATGGCAAGAGGCCATCTAACCTAGATTTGACCAAAACTTGGACCTTAAGGACATTTCATCATAACAGTGCTAGGTCTAAGACCTGATCACAGTGTTGTTCTCAGTGTCTCAGCCCAAGTGAACTTTGCTTCCACTCATGCTAGAGCCATGACACAAGTTCAGATGATGGGATGTTATTCCTCTTTCTGTTGTCCACTATTGTCTTTCTCGTTGATGAAAATACAACATCACAACCTTCTCCATTTGTTGTAGAATTGACCTTTCAACATTACAATGCTTGGAGTAAATTGGGTTTTACATCGTCCTTTCTTTGTATGTCACATTATTGCAATGAATATGAAACATCTGTTGTTTAGTTGGAGTTAGTTTCTTGTCTCAGACTGATCCTTATGTTTGCTCTTTAGGATTAGGATTGGCACATATTGGTTGTCTTGTCCGTATGTTTTCTCGTTAGGTTTACCCACATTCTAGGTTGAGGCTTTTGAATGTAACTTTTGCCTGAATTACGGGTAAGCTCATCTAAGGACTAATTTTAGAATTAAACCCTTACAACTTCAACTTAAATATTCAAAAACTAATTAAAAACTTGTAAATAGAGCTAAAATTGCACAAACAATGTTGCACTCTCAACCTTATAAACATTATCCATAAAAAAATAACGAATTTGACATTAAATAAAAATTGAATAGTAACTATTTTGTGATTTAGGAATAGCCCAAAAATATCACCATAGGCATATGTATAACCATATTACTTATATTTCTTGTTTTTCAGACACTCATACATTACATAAAAGAAATGGTTTACCCTGTCAGAATCATCATCATATGGAAGTGAGTTATGCATTTATACTTCAATTACCTATGAACGAAACCACTAAGTATTCATCATTAAGGACCTACACAACCTATTACACAACCTACTCTGATCACTCGACTCTAAGAGTCAACAAAAAAATAATAAAAATATTTAATGTGGTGAGCTATAAAATAATTAAGTTTTAAATTATAAAAATATATTTACATTTGTCATTTGACATTATACATACCAGACATACTTAGGTAGCTTAATTTTTAATCAAGTTGTAGGACTTATTATTCATAACAATTAACAACCTGCCCTATCTTGCATTCATTGAGAATGACTTAAATGATTTTCATTGTGATTTGGTGGTTTATATGGCAACCCCTTCTAAGTAGGGTTATAAGTCCATTGCATTTTTTTTGTTGTGTTTTTTCTTTCACTAAGATTAAGGTTTTGAAGTTTCACTTTTTTTAGTTAACTTTGCCTTAACTTTAGAATTANTATTTATAAATATTTTTTTTTCTAATACTTTATAAATATTTTTCTAACATTACCTATAAATTACAACTAATTTAAATTTGTGTCATTCAAATTATTTTAAAAATGAATTGTTATGGGAATTAACTTTATTATTCCATACGTGATGTGTGCAGAAAGGTGTACACTAGTAGAGGAATGGATTATCATATTAGCATTGTTGAAAAGCTAGCACTCAGTTAGATAATTAAAGTGAAGTAAACAGAAAGAGATGTCGCAATTTTCATGTGAAAATTTCTGGAAGGTGGAAAAACCACGAGGTTTATCTCAGTTGAAATAATTCACCATGAATTCTGAGTACATATGTTCACTATTCAGTTGAATTAGAGAATATGAAGTTACATAATTGATCATTGTAAATGTACAGTAGTAGTTTATTAATAATAGCTACAATCTAGCCATAATGAATGTAGTTCTCGGTGATAGCAGACTGTAAGGGTCGGAGTCGATTCTTACGGAGCCAATATTCTACCAGGAATGTTATAGATGGTTGTAGTGTTAGCCTGACATATATGTCATAGTTGCAGATGGTTGCTTCAGGAACATTGGTTGGCCACAGACGCCATAGCAAGAAGTTACAGGAGCTAAGAGCCATGTAGGAAATAAGAGTGAGTTGTGATGATGTCCGATGGCTACAGGGGTTGGAGTCGAGAGCAGCATGAGCTGTGAGCTGCATATGTCATATTGGTGAGTTGTGATGACGTCTGTAAGCCGCAAGCGCCGGAATCGGGAGCTGCTTGAGTTATGATCCACATAGGTCATATTTGGTCACATAGGCCATAATGGCGAGTTGCGATGATGCTCGTAGGCTGCAGGGGCTGGAGTCGAGAGCTGCACGAGTTGTGAGTCATGTAAGTCGATGTTGGCCACATAAGCAATAGTGGCAAGCTGTGATGACGTCCACTAGCCACAAGAGCTGGAGTCGAGAGCTACACGACCTATGAGTCATGTATGCCATAGTTGGTCACATAAGCTATAATGACAGATGTGATGTCGTTTGTAGGCTGTAGTGGCTAGAGTCGGGAGTTGCATGAATTGTGAGTCACGTAGTCCATAGTTGGCCATGTAGGCCGTAATGGTGAGCTACAATGACTTCAATTGTCAGATCGAAAAGAAAATTAAGTTTGGAGTTGAAAAATCATCACAATTTATTTTAAATTTTAATATTGACACATCCATATTATCTCTTCATTTCACCATATCTCAGAGTAGGGAGAAAAATAAAGAAAACTACTCAGAATTCATGAGAAAGATACAACAAAACACAAATTTCATATATAAAAGAAATTTCATTCAACACTAATAAACAAACAATACTTATCTGAAACTCTTTCTCAAAGCAAATCCCTTGTAGCCTCTCCTAGGAAATATAGGAAGAATAAATCTCTCGCTTTTCTCCTTCTCCAGCACTCTCAAAGAAGAATTCACACTTAATCTCACCACAAAACCTCAAAACTGTTAAATAAAAATCACAAATAGACTCCTGATTTGTGGTGGAATGAAGATGGATAAAGTGTATGGAGGCGAGGTGTGGCAAAAATGAACGAGGAATGAAGAGGAGCTCAGAGAGAGAGAGAGAAATTTTCTGATGAATTTCGGCCCAAAATAGAGCCTAGAGTCGGTTCTCCAATAGGTGCATCCAAAAACTCTTAAAAAAGCGTCCAAATTCGTCGAATCTTCTAGAAATAAATATGAACCGCATTGGCGCCGTCGACGCCCATTCTGGAGTCGTCGGTGTCTGTGGTCCATATTTAATTTCCAAGCTCTCTATCAAATTGCGTCGTCGACGCTGCTTCTGGCTCTGTCGACGCTGAGTAAAATTCATCTGCCGTTCTGTAGGTCTGCACCGTCGACACTCGTCGGCGCTGAGTATCTCTTCAAAAATGTCATTTTTACTCCAAATTCAATCTTTTTTGCCTTTTTTTTGCTTTAAGTCCTAAAAATCAATAACTTGCAAGAAAACATCAAAATACCTTCCATTAAAGCGCAATATCACAAAAAATGAGTATAAAATATAGGTCTAAATATGCATATATTTTTGGTGTATCAAGGGGTTAGAGTTGGAAGCTGCACGAGCTGTGAATTACGTAGGCTATAGCTGGTCGCGTAGGCTGTAGTGGTGAGTTGTGATGATTTTCATATGTCGCAGGGGCTGGTGTTGGAAGTAGCGTAAGCTGTGAATCGTGATCATAGTGGTGGGCTGTGATGACTTCCATATGTCACAGCGTCTAGATTTGGGAGCTGCATAAGCGGTGAACCACTTAAACCATTTCACTTCTAAAATGGGAAATAGGTGTTATTCTTTGTGATATTAAAAATTTAAGTGCTATGTGCGTAAATGTGAAAGATTAGATATGAGATATGGATTGTGTTTGGATGAAACTAAATTATAGAAGTTAATGAGAAAATTTTGTTAGCATCTATTTTGCAGTAGATTTATAAAATAGAAATGAAGGTCTTTGTTTCTATTCTTAGTTCATGTTGCTTTAATAAAAAAAAAATTAAGAGATAGCATGTAAGCATATTTCATTAAGTCGCCATTATGTTTTCATCATTAGTTAAGTATTGCTGCATCAATTTCTTGTAGCTATCCTACTTCGCTCTATGTCTGCTTGGATTTCTCTGAAGCTCGTATGTATATATCTTATCATAAAATGGTATACCATAATCTAATTAGCGTGTAAACAAACAGAATATAAATTTGGAAGTGAAAGTTTCCATGATTGATATGAAAAAAAAAATGACGCTATAATGTAATGTCAGTTGTAGTATTTTTTCAAATGATACTCTAAAAGGTAAATGTATGGAAAATCTCTATGAATGATTGGTGGTAACTCAGAAGATTTTTATATGAAAGGATATCTATGTTAATCATTGAGATTATCATTTTGGACTTTACTTAGGTAATGGTTACATAGATTTTTATAAAGTAGCATAAATGCCTATATAAATGAATTTACGAGGCTTAGCNCCACATTCTTAATCAAGAGTTTCCTTAAGTTCTTAGTTGCTTGAGATGTAAATTTTGTAGGCTTACCTTTATAAAAAGTTTGGATCTCAGATTTAATCTACAACATATCAACTCTTTGGATTGGATAGGGGAAGATTTGTAGGCTTTTGCCATTGACTAATGCAATTATCCAATATTTCTTAATTTAAATGATTAAACCCATCATAAAGTGGTATATCTCTATCTTGAGATAGAATATTACTTTTGATATCGAGTTTGATTATTTAAATAATAAAATCTTTAAATTTATAATGTTCTATAAAGGCACTCCCTGCAACGTGTTGAGAAATATAAGAGACATCTTTTTGTAAAATTCTTCATTTAACCCTAACCTCATGATATTATTGAAGTTTAACTTCAAATTACTAGATAAGTTATCATTGTCAAGACAAATCCATCTCAGTTGTCTGGTAATGATGACGAAATTAATAATTATGTGATCTCATCATCAAATTTGATATCCACGTAGCATAATTGGCTAGTCACATTATTGAAGTTATTCAGGTGTTCAGCCACTGAACTGCCTCCACCATCTTCATATTGAATAATCTCTTCATAAAAAAAAAATTATTTGAAGTGGAAGGTTTATGATACATTATTAGTGTCGGCATGAGAATCTTTGTGGTTTTTTCATTTCCTAAATTGAACACAAGAAATGAAAAGAGTGAAGATAGATCAAACCTAGGGTCATTCAATTTAGCACTTTCCATTCTTCAAATCATTGTCTCAAGCTTTTTGGTGATTCCTTATAGTGACAAATATAATTTTTTTGATCAAGCAAATCTTCTACTTGCATTTTCCAGAACTTAAAGTTTGATCCATTGATTCTAGAGATCTGAAAAAATAATTAACAAAAAATGCACTACCAAGAAATTCTAAAAAATATGAGAACAGGGAAAAAAATATGGAGTCACACAACACCAAAGAATTCACTTTTTTTTTTAAAAAAAGTACATATTACACCTCTCAAATTTTTCTCCTTACAACATTGGAACTTATAAAATACTGCTCCAAATTCTCTCTTATTCTCACATGAGAAATTGCATGTTCTGAAATCCACCTCTTGAATTTCACCACTCACTACACACCAAAGCCTTTGAGAATTCATTGTGCGTAAGTATCAAGAAAGGCTACTTTGAATTGATAACTTAAAAATCAAAATAGAAGAAACTATCTAGGTGGAATAAATATGTCTATAAGGGGCCTAATTATTTTGTGCTGACTATTTCACAAGCCCAAAACGGGGGACTACAGTGCGACTACACTGCAACTTGGCGTGGGTATGCTATTCTGAATCGCTACACCGGAAATAGGCATGACTACATCAGCCTTACTGTAGATCCCTTCCTCGCAAGTGTGGCCACTCTTGGGTACTCCTTCAGCCTCCATATATTATAATTTGAATTCATTATAGTGTCGTGCTTGAGAGAACTCATAGTTTTTTTATCAATTGAATATGATCACTAAAACTACTTAATGCATGACAATACGTTGTTTACTCTCTTTTTCACTTCATGAAGCATATTCAGTGCACAATGTTTTGAATATGAAATCTTTGATTATAATCCATTACAAATATCAATTTAAAGTACCAATTCATAGTCATAATAAAGATTTTGATTTCAACATTGGTTATCATGATGACTCACCATCATAGAGCAAATTATACCTAAAAAATAGAATATCTTTAGAATCAAGAGTAATATCTTTATTGTTTCCCTTTGATTTTATTGATTTTTTTTATAACCAACTTTCGAATTCACATAAAAAATAAATAGTTATGTTTCAAAATGTGAACAAGATGATTAAGAGTAATACTCAAGGTGATGAATTATTGGTTGAGATCATGTCTAAAATGAAATAGCTTCATTAATTTCTACGCTATACAATGGTCTCTTTCATCTACCATTATATTATATTTTTTAATGCTTCATGTTGTTCCTTCATTGGTAAAGTTAAATGTATTTTAAATTAAGGCTTTTATCAGCACATTTGCAGTATCTTTTTAACTTATAANAATCTTTACAAAAGTTATTTTTTCTTTCCAAAGTTTATCCTATTTTTTAGTAATCATTGTCATGATTTGTTTTCAATGTCTAATCTTTAAGGCTTCGCAAAGATGAAGATGCCAGTAATCTATCTTTTGTTTTGTGATTTTTTAGAGGGTTGATATAAAAATTGTTCTTTTGTTTTGTGATTTATTTGCCATGAAAAGAAACATTTTTTTGCTTATCCATTAATCTGATAGAACTTAATGAGTAAAACTATAGAGGCTGGAACATCAGCCATGTGAGATAGAGAAGTTACTATGATCTTTTGTGATTTATGTGTAAGGGAGGTTGAGGTGGGAAATAGACCCACTACATTTTTTAACAAAGAAGAGTGGCAAAATATCTTGGTTAAATTCAAAGAAATGACTAGAAGAGATTACGATCGCATGAAAATGAAGAACAAATGAGACCAGTTAAAGCAGGATTGGAAACTATGGAAAGAACTGAAAAGGGGATCAACGGGAATGGGCTGGGATCCAGTTAAGCACACAATAGATGCACCAGAAGAATGGTGGGCTGAAAAACTACAGGTGCATAATTTACTCTTTTTATTCTATGTTTAATCTAATTTCGCATTGATCTGACACTATTTTATTAATGCACATTTGTTATCTATATCAGACAGTGTCATCAGCCAAAAAATTTAAATTCATTGGCATTGATCCAGTAATGGAGGAAAAACTAGATGGAATGTTCACTGGGGTTGTCGCTACAGGAACTCATGNAGACCAGTTAAAGCAGGATTGGAAACTATGGAAAGAACTGAAAAGGGGATCAACGGGAATGGGCTGGGATCCAGTTAAGCACACAANAAAACTGGCTAGATAGCTGGCTAGCACCCAACTCGAGCAGCAACTCATGTGTGCTTACAACACTTATTTGGTCTAGCTATAGAACATTTTTACTTTTTAAAATGTATCTATTTTTATCTTGATAAAATATTAAAAAAGTCATTTGAATTTTAAAACTATATAAAATTTTTAAAAACAAAGGGGGCAAGACACACTAGAGAAGTTAAATAAATATATTGAGAGACTTAGGGCCCGTTTGGGACAGCTTATAAGTGCGGGCGGCGTTTTGAAAACGCCGCCTCACTGTTTGGTACCCACTTATGNTCACTGTTTGGTACCCACTTATGGAGAGATTATTGAAAACTGTGTTTTCTAAATTGCAAAAGACGTGGACCGCATGCTGAACCCCGCAGTCTGCGTTTTCCGAATCCAATTTACGCATATTGCCCTCGATCCCGCTCCCGTGACCTTGCTTTTTCCTTCGCGTCTCCCGTGACCCTAGATTCGCCTCTCGCTCTCGTCTCTGTTCAAAGCCCTCTCCCTCTCGTTTCCTCCTCCACACAACAGAAAGCTTCGCTCCCGTCACCAACCCGTTCGACGTCGGATCCAGCAACCCTTCGCCTCTCGCTCCCGTCAGCAAGTCGTTCGACGTCGGATCCAGCAGGGCTTGGCCGCTCGCTCCCGTAACCTTGTCATTCGACGCCGGATCGAGGCTCGCTCCCGTAACCATCCACAGATCTGCTTCTTTCTCAAAGTCGTTCTTTGGGCTTCACTCATTTTCCACCTACTTCGTTTTTTCTGTAGCCTTCTTCGGTTTCCCTCGCTACAGGTATATCTTCTTCGTTTTCTTTGTCATTACACATTTACAACGACCTGCGGTTTTGCCTAAAGGAACTATCATCTATATTTTGTAATCACTAGATCTGATATTTTCTTAGAGAAGCCTCCCATGCCATTTAAAAAATGAAGGCTTGCTTAAGCAAAGCGTGTAAAAAGATGAGGTGCTGTCTAATGAATATTAAAGTAGACTCAGCATGATTGAACTATATTTTTGATGTTCTTTATGGGCTGCTATCTACTGGGTTGAGGAAAAGTGCGATGGTGAAGATTCTAATTTTTGTTTTCAAGTGTGTTATGAACAGGTCTTTTTTTTTTAGTTGCTCTTAGTTCATTTTAGTTGCTCTTAGTTCATTTTAATTTTGACATTTATATGCCATTTTACTTTTGCATTAAAAGTTGTATTCACTTTTTGAAAGCTAAAACAATGATATTTTTGATATGGTATGGAAATGTTAGGTGATATTAATAGAAAAGATAAAATTCAGATATTAGATATGTAAATACAAAGGAGTTGGGTGGGATGCATGCAAATGCTCCTAAATGAAATATCATTTGTGAGGAAAAATCTTCTTTGTTATATGATATTTTTTCTTCCACTAAGTAAATAAATCTCAACTCAATAATTCTAAGATATTCATTTTATAGTTTTTTTTTTATATGAAAGAGTGCTATGTGGTTGTTCCTCTTTTATATGAATGTACAGTTTGACAATCTTTACAAAAGTTATTTTTTCTTTCCAAAGTTTATCCTATTTTTTAGTAATCATTGTCATGATTTGTTTTCAATGTCTAATCTTTAAGGCTTCGCAAAGATGAAGATGCCAGTAATCTATCTTTTGTTTTGTGATTTTTTAGAGGGTTGATATAAAAATTGTTCTTTTGTTTTGTGATTTATTTGCCATGAAAAGAAACATTTTTTTGCTTATCCATTAATCTGATAGAACTTAATGAGTAAAACTATAGAGGCTGGAACATCAGCCATGTGAGATAGAGAAGTTACTATGATCTTTTGTGATTTATGTGTAAGGGAGGTTGAGGTNAGACATTTATGTTACTTGTTAAAAATCTACGTAGCCATTACCTAAGACTATATTTGTTAAGAAAGTCCCAAAAGATCATCTCAGTGATCAACATTAATATCATTTGATGTAAAAATCTTCTAAGTTGCCACCAATCATTCATAGAGAATTTCCTTACATATACCTTTGAGCATCATTTGATAAAAAAGCTACAACTAACATTACATTATAGTGTCATTGTTTATTCATATAAATCTTGGAAACTTTCACTTCCAAATTTATATTATGCTTTGGTTACACACTAGTATGATTATGATACACCATTTTGTGATAAGATGCGTGCATACTACTTTGAGAGAAACCAAGTGGACACAAAGCTGAGTAGGATAGCTAGAAGGTACTGTTGTTGCAATATATGACTAATGATGAAGGGCAGTAAGCCGAAAATGCAATGGCTACTGAGGAAATATGCTTATATGCATTATCTAAATTTTTTATTAAAGCAAAATGAACAAAAAAAAAAAAGAATAAAGTCCTTTTCATTTTTATAAACCTACTTCAAAATAGATGCTAACAAATAATTCTCATTGCCTTCGATAATTCAGGTTCATCCAAAGATAATATATATCTCATATCTAATTTTTCATATTTACTAACATAGCACTTAAATCCTTAATATCAAAGAAAATAACACTAATTTCTCTTTTCAAAAGTGAAATAAAACTTTTATTTAAAACACCAAAATTGTCTAAGTGGTTCACCGCTCATTCAGCTCCTGAGTCCAGCCCAAGTGACCTATGAAAGTCATAATAACTCACCACTATAGCCTACGTGATTCATAGCTTAAGGAACTCCGACCCCTACGGCCTACGCGACCAGCTGCAATTTACCTAGTGCATAGCCCGTGCAGTTTCCAAATCCAAACTTGCGGCCTTTGGATGTCACCACAGCTAACCATTATGGCCTACATGGTTCATAGCTTGTGTAGCTTCTGACTTTTGTCCCTGTGGCCTACAGAAGTCATTGTAGCTCACCATTATGACATACATGACCAACTATGTACTACCTGACTCACAACTTGTTGAGTTCCCGACTCCAGCCACTACGGACTATGAATATCATCACAATTCACCATTATGGTTTATGTGACCAACTACGACATAAATGACTCACAACTCGTGTAGCTCCCAACTCCAACTCTTGTGATTTGTGGTCGTCATCACAGCTTGCCACTATGCCTATGTGACCAACTATGACTTACATGGCTCACAACTCATGTAGCTCTCGACTCCAACTCCTGTAGCCTACAAGTGTCATCACAGCTCATCATTATGCCCTATGTGACCAAATATGACATATGTGACTCATAACTCACGCATCTCCCGACTCCAACCTTTGTGGCTTACGAACGTCATCACAATTTACAACTACAACCTATGAAACCAACTACGGCCTATCGGCTCACAGTTCATGCATCTCTCGACTTCATCCCCTATAGCCTACAAATTTCATCACAATTCACCATAACAACCTACATGGCTCTGAGCTTCTATCACTTCCTACTAAAGCGTTTGTGGCAAACCGACATTTCTGAAGCAACCATCTACTACTATATCTTTCAACTATGACATATACACCAAGCTAACACTACAGTCATTTACGAAATTTCTGGTAGCTATTTCCTCACTAAGAATCGACTTCAACCCTTACATCCCGCAAACACCAAAAACTGCATTCATTATGCTCCAGTTATTATCAATAAATTATTATTGTACATTTACAATGATCAACTTTGTAACTCAATATTCTCTAATTCAAATTAAGAGTGAACATCTATGCTCATAATTCATGGTGGATTATTTTAACTGAGATAAACCTCGTGATTTTTTCACAACCAGAATTTTTCACATAAAAATTGAGATGCCTCTTCCTGATTATTTCTCTTTAGATAATTCATTACCCTATAACCGCCGTCCTTCTAACACTCATCAGGTGTAGAAGAATAAAGCTAATATCAATAACATTTCATTCTTAAATAATTTTTGAATGACTAAACTTTAAATTAGTTATGAGTAATCGGTAATGTGAAAAAATATTTTTAAAATATTAGATAAAATATTTATAAATCGTATTTTAGTTATAATTATTAAAATATTGGCTAACATTTGTTCTGATGAACGCGTTCACTGTTAAATTTAAATATATTTAGCAATATTTTAAAATTTAATTCCGTACATATAATCATATCAACAAAAATATGAATGTTATGTAAAATTAACCATTCAACATATTAATCCAATATTATAAACAAATATGAGCATAATATTTNGGCAGGACAGCTCAATTGATGAGTGTCTTCAGGTCCTTAATACGTATTCTGATGTTAAGGCAGATGATGATGACTATATTCAATACGTGAAGGTGTTACGAGATCCAACCATCAGACAATTTTTTATGAAGTTGGAACCGAAATACCGAGTGAAATACTTGCGATCTCTTATGGAGGTCTGAATATTTCAGTTATTGATGGACTTTAATTTCTATTGTTCTATGTTATGTTTATGTTATGCAGATTTTTTTAATTTCCTTCGTGGATGTTTTGGACAGTTCACCTTTTTTATGTGGTTGTTCTTTCTGTGTGGCCAATTTTATTATATATTATTTTTATTTTGCTCAAAGTTCATGTGTTCTATTTATATTTCGTATCATACTTTTGTTCTTATTACTAAAGTTAATTCATTTTCCTTTTAATTCATTTTGTAGTGATGGATGAAGAAGATATCCACCACATACGCACAGTCGCATTTACCCTTACCTTATGGTATTATTATTATCTCAAACACATTGACCGAAACCCATGTATGACTTCAACTCAAGTAGGAGACAGATGGTTTGGTGAGTTATTACGAGGCCATCCAATACGGTTCTTTAATATGTTCCGTATGACACAAGAAATATTTTATGATCTCCTAAATGAACTCCGGATCAATCATGGATTTCACGGCTCTGCAAGAACAACCCCAAGGGAAGTGCTTGCAATAACTCTATAGATCTTATCTCAAAATGAATCAATAAGAGGGGCTATGGAGTGTTTCTAACATTCATCTGAAACCATCAGTCGATATTTCTCAGTCGGTTTGAACTCTCTTGTGAGTTTGGCTCAAAACGTAGTGAAGTCTGAGGACCCAAAGTTCCATTCAATTCCTTCACAAATTGCAAATGACCCTCGATACATGCCATTTTTTAAAGTCCGTCTTTTACCATTACATTTATCTTTCTACTTTTATTACATTACAGTTTAAAAAACTCTTTAGCTGTAACTCCAGGATTGTATTGGAGCTATTGATGGGACACACGTCGATGCACGACTATCTAGTGAAGAAAAAGTTGCATTCATCGGCCGATGCGGCGCCCCAACACAAAGTGTTATGGTCGTATGTGATTTCAATATGTGCTTTACTTTTGTCATGGCTGGATGGGAAGGAAGCGCTCACGATAGTCGTGTTTTCAAGTTCGCTACCAGAAACTTCAGACATGGATTTCCGTACCCACCTCCGGGTAAATACTATTTGGTTGATGCTGGATATCCATTGCAAATGGGTTATCTAAAGCCCTATCCAGATACAAAGTACCACATTCCTAATTTTGAAATATCTAGTGGTGTCGCACGAGGCGAAGAGGTTTTTAACAAAAGACACTCTTCATTGCGCTAATTGAAAGAGCGTTCGGAGTGTGGAAGAAGAAGTGGGTCATATTACGGGATATGCCGTCTTACCCTTTTCCAAAGCAAGTAAAAATAGTTGTTGCCACAATGGTGCTACACAATTTCATCCGATGCCACCCTTCTAGATCGGATACGGAGTTTGCCATTTTAGAAGATGATTCTGTTCAAATCCCACCTGAAGCATTTGAATATCAAGTGGGACGTTCAATACATGAAGAGTTTGGTTCAGAAGATGCATGCACTGGAGAGGGTAAAGGTGCATCAGAGATGACGACTTTATGAGAACAAATAGCAGATGATATCAGCCAGTCATGATATCAGCAAAGGCATAAAATACATGTCGTCTTGTTTTGTTAGTTTGTGTGTTTCTGCAGTTACTATGAGATATGTTAATTGTTTGGGAATATGATACTAGCAACTAAAGACATTCTGAATGTTATGGCTTTAGATTCGAATAACTGAGGTTGTAATGAAAGTCACAAAACTTTAAAGTAAACAGTAAGTGAAACTCAATTAATAATATCATATTTCTACAGGAAATAGTTTATTCATTTTTAGTTAGATTAAACAAACTTTAAAGCAAACAGTAAGTGAAATTAGTTACAAAACCTTTAATTTATGGAGAGGAGAAGGGCCTTTGTGCTCCTGGCAAGTTTATGATGAAAAGTGGTATAATCCAAATAATTATAATAAAGTGTTACATAAATACCATTCAATTTTTATGCATTTACATATCTATTTATGAATTATGATAATATTAGTAGCTTTAATTAATGAAACTTTAATGTAACATTGCAGAACTTTAATGTAACTTTAAAGTCTCTTAATGAAACTTTAATTTCTGAAGCTACATCTTGGTTTATTGCTGCTTCATTAATATTATTTGAACTTACACCTCTATTTATTTATCACAACATTGCATAGCCTTCTCTCAGATTCCTTTTCACAAGTCTATTCTTCTTTTATTTTACTGTTTCTCATACGTGAACTTGTGACAAGAAAGCTAGTCAATTGGCATAGTAGTTGTGCATTTAAGACATGACTGCCTATTTTTTATAAGAGGTGCAATCACTACTATTTTCATTCCTCTGAGACATGCCTTAGAAATCAGTGTATTGGTAGCTGAAGCTATCTTTCCTGAGGAGGATTTATTTGTGGAGGAGGAAAGACTGCGGTCAGCTTTCTGTTGTGTGGCAGTATGTTAAAAAATGGCCACTCAATAAATGAAACCATTTATGAATTAATCATTCTGTGAATATATCATCAGTAGGTCTCTTCCTTGTGACCATTTCAAGGGAAAGAACACCAAAGCTGTAAACATCCCCCTTTGTTGATGCAGTTCTCCCATATCCGTACTCTTGATATTTCATGCAAATAGATTTTTTTTTTGTGTGACATTCATATATATATTTGATTGCATCCAACATGCATATTTTAGTTAATTTAGAGCAGTTCCTAAGCATAAGTGTCAGATCGTATTGGATTTATGATTATTTTTTGGATTATTGAGCTTGTCTTATGCTGCCTTGGTTTGTATCTGTTTGTGTAAAAAATTGAACATTGATTTCAGCTTCTCTGTAAATATATTCTGAAAGAGCAAATAGCTTTGCCTACGAGCAGTAGAAATTACAATATGGATCCGTCTTGCTTTCATCTGTTGTAAACATTTCACTATAAGTATTTGCTACCTTTGTTGTTTTATGAATAAAAGCTAAATTTCACTTTATAGATTCATTCCTACATTTTATTTGAATCAAAGTTGGGGCAGAAATTTCATAAAGCGCTCCGTTTGGATCAAGGTTGGGCATTATTTAGACAAGTAGTTTTCAATGCACCTATTAAAGTTCTACATGATCATGATAACTGCTCCATGCCTTAAACAGCACAGGGACAAAGATAGATCTCATGGGCACCAATATCTGTTTACTTTAGATGCTCCATGATTTCAGCTACAAAGATATATTTTCTCGAGTGTGATCTGTAGCAAACTTTTTCTTGAGTTTTTGAAATAACCTCACCTTATGCTTTAAAACTATGGTATGGTTATGGAAGCATCTAATGCTAATTTATTCTTGGTTCTAGTATCATGCACTACAAAATGTCACGACACTATTGTATGGTTATGGAAGCATCTCAATTTTGTAAGCAATCTGTATGTAGCTTGGATGGCCCCATGCTATGTATGTAGCTTCGATGGCAACTGCTACCATGGTATGACCCATTGGGGAGATATGAAAATTCATTTTGTACTCTACAGGGACAAAGATAGATCCCAAATTAGGAAGCATCTAAAATCAAACTAATCTTGAAGCTGTAATCTATTTTTAGTTTCATTTTTATGGCTGTGAAGTTGTAATCTATTTTGTTTCATTGCAAAATATTGCAATAAGGTCTATGCATTATTGTTGAAGTTGTAATACATGAACAATGCAGTACATGCTTCGTGCTCTGTATGCAGTGGCCTGAACTCCGTTAAAATGATGAATGTGGCATGAACTCGGTGCTCTGTAGATTTTTTGTTTGATATTGGTGCTTTTAGATTTTTACTCACCCAAAGTATGAAGTTTAGGTGTCAGGAATATGTATAAATTTTACCCATATGTTTATAAATTTCGGCAGCCCATATCTAGCATCTAAATATGTAGTGGAATATAAGGAATTTCAGCAACCATGGGACTCAACATCTGTTTGACTGCAAATGAAGGCTTGCTTAAGCAAAGCGTGTAAAAAGATGAGGTGTTGTCTAATGAATATTAAAGTAGACTCAGCATGATTGAACTATATTTTTTATGTTCTTTAGGGCTGCTATCTACTGGGTTGAGGAAAGTGAGATAAATAAACCCTTCTGTGATTCTTTTCTAATTTGGGGCATTTGCATACATCGCATACAATTCTGATGTGTTTATATCTCACACCTAAACTTTCATATTTACATGCACAACACTCAAATCTTTAATCTCACATCTGAAATAGCATTATTACAACTTCTTAAATGTCAAATCTACCTTTTAAAACATGGGTTAAAGCACCATAGTGTCTGTCCTTGTAAATATGATTGAGAGATATGTGAATACATAAGAATGGGTGCTATTTATGTAGATTTCCCTAAGTTTTTATAAATCAATTAGTTTATTTTTGCATTGCCTTGAGGCTTATTACACTGACGATGTATGCAATATATTTGATTTGCTTACCTATCATTGATATGGTTTCTTTTCCATAAGATGATCATTGTTCTCCTTCCATCTTTCTTTTGCCTAGTGTTGTTCCAGCTGGTTCAAATCTGCATTTTCTCGTTTCAATAAGTAGATCAAGAGTGTCTTTTCTGTTGAGAAATTAAAAAAAAAGAAAAGTCATTTTTACTCCATGCAATCTCCATTCCAAGGAAATAAATTTAAGAGCAAATAGGTTTTTTAATTCAAAATCCCTTTTTAGTTTTCTTTGTAAGTTATAGATTTCTTCTTCATCATTTAATTTTTTTTTTTATTATCAAGTTGAAGCTCTGTATAATATCCTAAACATTAATATGTAATCACCCTATATTAATGTTTCGATGCTTCTATGCAATATTAATATTTTTGTAAATATTAATGTTTCAGATTGTTATATGAACTTAAAGTGATATTCTGTTACTTTTATGAAGTTAATAAGAGTGGTGTTAGATGCAGGTGGCCAAATAACTCTGTTGCAACAATTGCTTTCATAATTTGGTATGTTAAGTTTTTTTTTTTATTCCCTCCAGTTTTTGACTGATTAACGCTTTTTAAAATAATTGCACGACAATGAGCTCAAGATATTCAGGGAAGTCAGGGCAAATGATGTGCCGATGTGGGCTACCGTCATTGCTTTTCACATCACGACAGACACATAGTTACAGACGACAATTCTACAGGTGCCCGCGGTGGGGACAAGGACCGGACGACTGCAAATTTTTCAGGTGGGCCGACAGTGGAACTATTTCTACGTGCTCCCAATTGGACACAACTGCTAGGAGTTCAATAGTGCCACAACGGGAGAACGCCACATGTGGTTCGAGTTCTTCTGTTTCTACAATATCGCAGTCGGACATGTTTGCTTAGGGTTTTGGAGTGTCAGATGTAGGTGACATGGGCCGTAATATACTGCTACATTATAAAGTTAATATTATCATATTTCTACTTATCATTTTAACATGTTATTTTTCTTCATTATGGGCTCTTATTATACTTTGTAGTAGTATGTACAGATGCGTTCGACTTTTGTATGTGTCACATATTCGTTTGATGTGATCAGATATGTTTTAGTTATATGAATATAAATCAACTTTTTGGTATTTTCTTGTCTGAACAATGATCATTAATTTTGTTGAGAAAAGAACAGATTCTGCTGCACAGATTATACATTTAATGAAAAAAAATTTCAAATAAGTTGTTTACAAAACGCACTAACCAAACAGCTAAACTGCTTATTCAGAACAGGGGCAAAATGGTCAATTTTTCACAATCGGCTATTTTTCATAAGCGCCAACCAAACAGCCAGACAGCTTATCCGGATCAGCTGCTCATCAGCAGATTATCAGGATAAGTTGTTTATCAGCAGAAGCTGGATAAGCTGCAGCTGCCCCAAACAGACCCTTACTAAAGGAAATGGTAAGAAAATTAAGACATGAAGACCTCTGTAGCTGATATTTTCCTTGGGAGCTTGAACAAGGGTGATTGCAAAGATTAATCACCGCACGCAGAGATGCGCGCAGTGGGCCAATAAAAACTCTCATTTTACCAAAAAATGTATGTTAGTGGGTCCACTTCTAAATTTTTTATATATATATATAAAAAAAATCATTGGACGGTGCACGCGAGATGTGTGCGCCGTCCGCACGCATTAATCACTCGATTGCAAAAAGGGTTCTTATTCTTATGCTTCTATTACTCTCCATCATAAATTTTGAAGCACTACAGTCTGAAGTGATTCTTTGATTGATAATGAAAGTATAGTTCAAATTTTGTCTTAAAATTATTCAGCAATTTTTAAGGATGATACATGGTGCAACCATAGATGAATATATACTTCTAAAACGATAAAGCTAATTCCAACATCATTCTTAAGATTAGTTAAAATTTATCGTTAATGCAAAAAAAAATTGTTTTTAAATTATTAGATAAAAATATTCATTAAAACATTTGTTTTGATGAATATTCATTAATCTTACTGTTAAATTTAAATATTTAGCACTATCTTAAAATTTCATATAGTCCACATTATTCATATCTCAACAACATTATGAATGATATGTAAAAGTAATTAACCATTCAACAAATGTATTTTAGGGGAATAAACTATTTTTAAGACTGTAGCATAGCCAAACATGCCGGCTAGGGCTGTCAAAAAAGCTCGTTGTTCGCGAACAGTTCGTGTTCGGTTCGTCAATGAGTTCGTGTTCANCCGGCTTAAAGCCATAACTTTGAAAACATGCACAAGCACCCTAACGTCACACTAACGTATGGTCAAATATTATGATTCATATTCTAAATTTAACCGAGAGAGAAAGAGAGAGAACACACATTCAAATATTACATATATGCATATATCTATATATTCCCATCTAAATTCAATCTTTAGAGCATCAAACGAAACAAAACAAATATTTGCACCTCTCGCTTCTCTCAAAATTTCTAATTACGATGCAGAGCCTTGAACTGATATCTCTAGAGCGGGTATTTTGTTGCTTCGATGAGAATGGTGATGGAATGATCTCTTCAGCTGAGCTTAGGTCATGTATGAGCGTCATCGGCTATGAAGTATCCTTAGATGAAGCGAGGGCCATGATTGATTCAATGGATGTTAATGGAGATGGACTACTGAGTTTAGAGGAGTTCGTTAAGTTGATAGAGAGGGAAGAAGAAGATGACAGAATGATGATAGAAGCATTTAAGATGTATCAGTTGGACAGTCAAAGCTGCATTAATGCCAAGAGCCTAAAGAGAATGCTAAGTAGATTAGGCTATTCTAGGAATATGGAAATTTGTCGGGAGGTGATTAGTAAATTTGATATTAATGGAGATGGTGTGCTTAGTTTTGATGAGTTCAAGGTTATGATGATGACTTAGAGTTTATCCGTGGTATTCTTAAAAAATTTCAATTATATATGAATTATTTTTTTTATTTTACTTATCAGTTTAATTTTTGTTGTGTACCATTTACTTTAAAAAAATATGATTTAAAATCACTGGTAATGGTTATATTATTAATCCACTCAAGGTTTGTACTTGTGAGATTATTTATAGNCCTTGGTGTTCTTAAAAAATTTCAATTATATATGAATTATTTTTTTATTTTACTTATTAGTTTAATTTTTGTTGTGTACCATTTACTTTAAAAAAAAATGATTTAAAATCACTGGTAATGGTTATATTATTAATCCACTCAAGGTTTGTACTTGTGAGATTATTTATAGATTGGATATGAATAATAAAATTGTTATAAGAATGCCTACAATTTTTATTCTCGTTTCACTTAAGGAAGCTTATCTAGTGCACAATCTCTTACATATGAAGTCTTTGATTATTATTTATTAGGTCATAACAAAGATTTCAATATCAATATTGACAATCTTTATGAGTCACTTACAGCTTAAAAATAAAATATTTTTAGAATCAAGAGTAATATCTTTAATGTCTTCCTTTGATTTACTAAATTGTTTTTCTAATCAATTCATAGATTCACTATGTGAAGTAGAGATAATAAATATATATGCATCAAAATATGAGCAAGATGTTGATTAAACATAATAAACAACTCCTAGTGATTATTTGTTGGTTGTGAAGGCTCCTCAAGAAGATAAAAATTTTACTAATATGTATGCTATTCAATGATCTCCTTCATNTGATATCAATATTGACAATCTTTAAGAGTCACTTACAGCTTAAAAATAAAACATTTTTAGAATCAAGTGTAATCTCTTTAATGTCTTCCTTTGATTTACTAAATTGTTTTTCTAATCAATTCATAGATTCACTATGTGAAGTAGAGATAATAAATGTATATGCATCAAAATATGAGCAAGATGTTGATTAAACATAATAAACAACTCCTAGTGATTATCTGTTGGTTGTGAAGGCTCCTCAAGAAGATAAAAATTTTACTAATATGTATGCTATTCAATGATCTCCTTCATCCACAATTTCCTAAAATATCATAGCTTTCAAAGCTCCGTATTATTCCTTCATTTGTAAACTTGTTTATATCTTACATAGTGCTTTTATTATTATGTTATTCATATAACCTTTAACGATGAGGCTCTAAAGTAGCATGCCATTAACAATCATATGACATACATTCTAGATAAGGATGTCTACTATGAAGGAAATGGTAAAGCGACTAAACCTCGTAAATTCATTTATGTAGACATTTATGCTACTTGTTAAAAATCTACGTAGCCATTACCTAAGACTATATTTGTTAAGAAAGTCCCAAAAGATAATCTCAGTGATCAACATTGATATCATTTGATGTAAAAATCTTCTAAGTTACCACCAATCATTCATAGAGAATTTCCTTACATGTACCTTTAGAGCATCATTTGATAAAAAAGCTACAACTAACATTACATTATAGTGTCATTGTTTATTCATATAAATCTTGGAAACTTTCACTTCCAAATTTATATTATGCTTTGGTTACACACTAGTATGATTATGATACACCATTTTGTGATAAGATGCGTGCATACTACTTTGAGAGAAACCAAGTGGACACAAAGCTGAGTAGGATAGCTAGAAGGTACTATTGTTGCAATATATAACTAATGATGAAGGGCAGTAAGCCCAAAACGCAATGGCTACTGAGGAAATATGCTTATATGCATTCTCTAAATTTTTTTATTAAAGCAAAATGAACAAAAAAAATAAGAATAAAGTCCTTCTCATTTTTATAAACCTACTTCAAAATAGATGCTAACAAATAATTCTCATTGCCTTCGATCATCCAAATATAATATATATCTCATATCTATTTTTTCATATTTACAAACATAGCACTCAAATCCTTAATATCAAAGAAAATAACACTAATTTCTCTTTTCAAAAGTGAAATAAAACTTTTATTTAAAACAACAAAATTGTCTAAGTGGTTCACCACTCATTCAGCTCCTGAGTCCAGCCCAAGTGACCTATGAAAGTCATAATAACTCACCACTATGGTCTACGTGATTCATAGCTTAAGGAACTCCGACCCCTACGACCTATGCGACCAGCTGCAACTTACCTAGTTCATAGCCCGTGCAGTTTCCAAATCCAAACTTGCGGCCTTTGGATGTCACCACAACTAACCACTATGGTCTACATGGTTCATAGCTCGTGTAGCTTCTGACTTTTGTTCATGTGGCCTACAGAAGTCATTGTAGCTCACCGTTATGACATACATGACCAACTATGTACTACCTGACTCACGACTTATTGATCTCCCGACTCCAGCCACTACGGACTATGAATATCATCACAATTTGCCATTATGGTTAATGTGACCAACTACGACATAAATGACTCACAGCTCGTGTAGCTCCCAACTCCAACTCTTGTGGTTTGTGGTCGTCATCACAGCTTGCCACTATGCCTATGTGACCAACTATGACTTACATGGCTCACAACTCATGTAGCTCTCGACTCCAACCCCTGCAGCCTACATGTGTCATCACAACTCACCATTATGGCCTATGTGACCAAATATGACATATGTGACTCATAACTCACGCATCTCCCGACTCCAACCATTGTGGCTTACGAACGTCATCACAATTTACAACTACAACCTATGAAACCAACTACGGCCTACCGGCTCACAGTTCATGCATCTCTCGACTTCATCCCCTATAGCCTACAAATTTCATCACAATTCACCATAACAATCTACATGGCTCTGAGCTTCTATCACTTCCTACTAAAGCGTTTGTGGCAAACCGACATTCCTGAAGCAACCATCTACTACTATATCTTTCAACTATGACATATACACCAAGCTAACACTACAGTCATTTACAAAATTTCTGGTAGCTATTTCCTCACTAAGAATCGACTTCAACCCTTACATCCCGCAATCACCAAAAACTGCATTCATTATGCTCTAGTTATTATCAATAAATTATTATTGTACATTTACAATGATCAACTTTGTAACTCAATATTCTCTAATTCAAATTAAGAGTGAACATCTATGCTCATAATTCATGGTGGATTATTTTAACTGAGATAAACCTCGTGATTTTTTCACTTTTCAGAACTTTTCACATAAAAATTGAGATGTCTTTTCCTGGTTAATTCTCTTTAGATAATTCATTGCCCTATAACCGCCATCCTTCTAACACTCATCAGGTGTAGAAAAAAAAAGCTAATATCAATAACATTTCATTCTTAAATTATTTTTGAATGACTAAACTTTAAATTAGTTATGAGTAATCGGTAATGTGAAAAAATATTTTTAAAATATTAGATAAAATATTTATAAATCGTATTTTAGTTATAATTATTAAAATATTGGCTAACATTTGTCCTGATGAACGCGTTCACTGTTCAATTTAAATATATTTAGCAATATTTTAAAATTTCATTCCGTACATATTAATCATATAAACAAAATTATGAATGTTATGTAAAATTAACCATTCAACATATTAATCCAATATTATAAACAAATATGAGCATAATATTTGAATATATAAACCTCTCTAGTAAGAGATACGGCAGCCAATAACTATACGGTCAGCCAATTTAAGTATAAATTGTAACCAATTTTTATATTATTAAGACAATAGCAGAGCCAAATCTGCCGGCTT